>OZ025823.1:829178-997119 GCA_964019425.1 Flectonema sp. DT1601 | reverse complement strand
GGTTTGCGGGTTTGCGGGTTTGCGGGTTTGCGGGTTTGCGGGTTTGCGGGTTTGCGGGTTTGCGGGTTTGCGGGTTTGCGGGTTTGCGGGTTTGCGGGTTTGCGGGTTTGCGGGTTTGCGGGTTTGCGGGTTTGCGGGTTTGCGGGTTTGCGGGTTTGCGGGTTTGCGGGTTTGCGGGTTTGCGGGTTTGCGGGTTTGCGGGTTTGCGGGTTTGCGGGTTTGCGGGTTTGCGGGTTTGCGGGTTTGCGGGTTTGCGGGTTTGCGGGTTTGCGGGTTTGCGGGTTTGCGGGTTTGCGGGTTTGCGGGTTTGCGGGTTTGCGGGTTTGCGGGTTTGCGGGTTTGCGGGTTTGCGGGTTTGCGGGTTTGCGGGTTTGCGGGTTTGCGGGTTTGCGGGTTTGCGGGTTTGCGGGTTTGCGGGTTTGCGGGTTTGCGGGTTTGCGGGTTTGCGGGTTTGCGGGTTTGCGGGTTTGCGGGTTTGCGGGTTTGCGGGTTTGCGGGTTTGCGGGTTTGCGGGTTTGCGGGTTTGCGGGTTTGCGGGTTTGCGGGTTTGCGGGTTTGCGGGTTTGCGGGTTTGCGGGTTTGCGGGTTTGCGGGTTTGCGGGTTTGCGGGTTTGCGGGTTTGCGGGTTTGCGGGTTTGCGGGTTTGCGGGTTTGCGGGTTTGCGGGTTTGCGGGTTTGCGGGTTTGCGGGTTTGCGGGTTTGCGGGTTTGCGGGTTTGCGGGTTTGCGGGTTTGCGGGTTTGCGGGTTTGCGGGTTTGCGGGTTTGCGGGTTTGCGGGTTTGCGGGTTTGCGGGTTTGCGGGTTTGCGGGTTTGCGGGTTTGCGGGTTTGCGGGTTTGCGGGTTTGCGGGTTTGCGGGTTTGCGGGTTTGCGGGTTTGCGGGTTTGCGGGTTTGCGGGTTTGCGGGTTTGCGGGTTTGCGGGTTTGCGGGTTTGCGGGTTTGCGGGTTTGCGGGTTTGCGGGTTTGCGGGTTTGCGGGTTTGCGGGTTTGCGGGTTTGCGGGTTTGCGGGTTTGCGGGTTTGCGGGTTTGCGGGTTTGCGGGTTTGCGGGTTTGCGGGTTTGCGGGTTTGCGGGTTTGCGGGTTTGCGGGTTTGCGGGTTTGCGGGTTTGCGGGTTTGCGGGTTTGCGGGTTTGCGGGTTTGCGGGTTTGCGGGTTTGCGGGTTTGCGGGTTTGCGGGTTTGCGGGTTTGCGGGTTTGCGGGTTTGCGGGTTTGCGGGTTTGCGGGTTTGCGGGTTTGCGGGTTTGCGGGTTTGCGGGTTTGCGGGTTTGCGGGTTTGCGGGTTTGCGGGTTTGCGGGTTTGCGGGTTTGCGGGTTTGCGGGTTTGCGGGTTTGCGGGTTTGCGGGTTTGCGGGTTTGCGGGTTTGCGGGTTTGCGGGTTTGCGGGTTTGCGGGTTTGCGGGTTTGCGGGTTTGCGGGTTTGCGGGTTTGCGGGTTTGCGGGTTTGCGGGTTTGCGGGTTTGCGGGTTTGCGGGTTTGCGGGTTTGCGGGTTTGCGGGTTTGCGGGTTTGCGGGTTTGCGGGTTTGCGGGTTTGCGGGTTTGCGGGTTTGCGGGTTTGCGGGTTTGCGGGTTTGCGGGTTTGCGGGTTTGCGGGTTTGCGGGTTTGCGGGTTTGCGGGTTTGCGGGTTTGCGGGTTTGCGGGTTTGCGGGTTTGCGGGTTTGCGGGTTTGCGGGTTTGCGGGTTTGCGGGTTTGCGGGTTTGCGGGTTTGCGGGTTTGCGGGTTTGCGGGTTTGCGGGTTTGCGGGTTTGCGGGTTTGCGGGTTTGCGGGTTTGCGGGTTTGCGGGTTTGCGGGTTTGCGGGTTTGCGGGTTTGCGGGTTTGCGGGTTTGCGGGTTTGCGGGTTTGCGGGTTTGCGGGTTTGCGGGTTTGCGGGTTTGCGGGTTTGCGGGTTTGCGGGTTTGCGGGTTTGCGGGTTTGCGGGTTTGCGGGTTTGCGGGTTTGCGGGTTTGCGGGTTTGCGGGTTTGCGGGTTTGCGGGTTTGCGGGTTTGCGGGTTTGCGGGTTTGCGGGTTTGCGGGTTTGCGGGTTTGCGGGTTTGCGGGTTTGCGGGTTTGCGGGTTTGCGGGTTTGCGGGTTTGCGGGTTTGCGGGTTTGCGGGTTTGCGGGTTTGCGGGTTTGCGGGTTTGCGGGTTTGCGGGTTTGCGGGTTTGCGGGTTTGCGGGTTTGCGGGTTTGCGGGTTTGCGGGTTTGCGGGTTTGCGGGTTTGCGGGTTTGCGGGTTTGCGGGTTTGCGGGTTTGCGGGTTTGCGGGTTTGCGGGTTTGCGGGTTTGCGGGTTTGCGGGTTTGCGGGTTTGCGGGTTTGCGGGTTTGCGGGTTTGCGGGTTTGCGGGTTTGCGGGTTTGCGGGTTTGCGGGTTTGCGGGTTTGCGGGTTTGCGGGTTTGCGGGTTTGCGGGTTTGCGGGTTTGCGGGTTTGCGGGTTTGCGGGTTTGCGGGTTTGCGGGTTTGCGGGTTTGCGGGTTTGCGGGTTTGCGGGTTTGCGGGTTTGCGGGTTTGCGGGTTTGCGGGTTTGCGGGTTTGCGGGTTTGCGGGTTTGCGGGTTTGCGGGTTTGCGGGTTTGCGGGTTTGCGGGTTTGCGGGTTTGCGGGTTTGCGGGTTTGCGGGTTTGCGGGTTTGCGGGTTTGCGGGTTTGCGGGTTTGCGGGTTTGCGGGTTTGCGGGTTTGCGGGTTTGCGGGTTTGCGGGTTTGCGGGTTTGCGGGTTTGCGGGTTTGCGGGTTTGCGGGTTTGCGGGTTTGCGGGTTTGCGGGTTTGCGGGTTTGCGGGTTTGCGGGTTTGCGGGTTTGCGGGTTTGCGGGTTTGCGGGTTTGCGGGTTTGCGGGTTTGCGGGTTTGCGGGTTTGCGGGTTTGCGGGTTTGCGGGTTTGCGGGTTTGCGGGTTTGCGGGTTTGCGGGTTTGCGGGTTTGCGGGTTTGCGGGTTTGCGGGTTTGCGGGTTTGCGGGTTTGCGGGTTTGCGGGTTTGCGGGTTTGCGGGTTTGCGGGTTTCGGGTTTGCGGGTTTGCGGGTTTGCGGGTTTGCGGGTTTGCGGGTTTGCGGGTTTGCGGGTTTGCGGGTTTGCGGGTTTGCGGGTTTGCGGGTTTGCGGGTTTGCGGGTTTGCGGGTTTGCGGGTTTGCGGGTTTGCGGGTTTGCGGGTTTGCGGGTTTGCGGGTTTGCGGGTTTGCGGGTTTGCGGGTTTGCGGGTTTGCGGGTTTGCGGGTTTGCGGGTTTGCGGGTTTGCGGGTTTGCGGGTTTGCGGGTTTGCGGGTTTGCGGGTTTGCGGGTTTGCGGGTTTGCGGGTTTGCGGGTTTGCGGGTTTGCGGGTTTGCGGGTTTGCGGGTTTGCGGGTTTGCGGGTTTGCGGGTTTGCGGGTTTGCGGGTTTGCGGGTTTGCGGGTTTGCGGGTTTGCGGGTTTGCGGGTTTGCGGGTTTGCGGGTTTGCGGGTTTGCGGGTTTGCGGGTTTGCGGGTTTGCGGGTTTGCGGGTTTGCGGGTTTGCGGGTTTGCGGGTTTGCGGGTTTGCGGGTTTGCGGGTTTGCGGGTTTGCGGGTTTGCGGGTTTGCGGGTTTGCGGGTTTGCGGGTTTGCGGGTTTGCGGGTTTGCGGGTTTGCGGGTTTGCGGGTTTGCGGGTTTGCGGGTTTGCGGGTTTGCGGGTTTGCGGGTTTGCGGGTTTGCGGGTTTGCGGGTTTGCGGGTTTGCGGGTTTGCGGGTTTGCGGGTTTGCGGGTTTGCGGGTTTGCGGGTTTGCGGGTTTGCGGGTTTGCGGGTTTGCGGGTTTGCGGGTTTGCGGGTTTGCGGGTTTGCGGGTTTGCGGGTTTGCGGGTTTGCGGGTTTGCGGGTTTGCGGGTTTGCGGGTTTGCGGGTTTGCGGGTTTGCGGGTTTGCGGGTTTGCGGGTTTGCGGGTTTGCGGGTTTGCGGGTTTGCGGGTTTGCGGGTTTGCGGGTTTGCGGGTTTGCGGGTTTGCGGGTTTGCGGGTTTGCGGGTTTGCGGGTTTGCGGGTTTGCGGGTTTGCGGGTTTGCGGGTTTGCGGGTTTGCGGGTTTGCGGGTTTGCGGGTTTGCGGGTTTGCGGGTTTGCGGGTTTGCGGGTTTGCGGGTTTGCGGGTTTGCGGGTTTGCGGGTTTGCGGGTTTGCGGGTTTGCGGGTTTGCGGGTTTGCGGGTTTGCGGGTTTGCGGGTTTGCGGGTTTGCGGGTTTGCGGGTTTGCGGGTTTGCGGGTTTGCGGGTTTGCGGGTTTGCGGGTTTGCGGGTTTGCGGGTTTGCGGGTTTGCGGGTTTGCGGGTTTGCGGGTTTGCGGGTTTGCGGGTTTGCGGGTTTGCGGGTTTGCGGGTTTGCGGGTTTGCGGGTTTGCGGGTTTGCGGGTTTGCGGGTTTGCGGGTTTGCGGGTTTGCGGGTTTGCGGGTTTGCGGGTTTGCGGGTTTGCGGGTTTGCGGGTTTGCGGGTTTGCGGGTTTGCGGGTTTGCGGGTTTGCGGGTTTGCGGGTTTGCGGGTTTGCGGGTTTGCGGGTTTGCGGGTTTGCGGGTTTGCGGGTTTGCGGGTTTGCGGGTTTGCGGGTTTGCGGGTTTGCGGGTTTGCGGGTTTGCGGGTTTGCGGGTTTGCGGGTTTGCGGGTTTGCGGGTTTGCGGGTTTGCGGGTTTGCGGGTTTGCGGGTTTGCGGGTTTGCGGGTTTGCGGGTTTGCGGGTTTGCGGGTTTGCGGGTTTGCGGGTTTGCGGGTTTGCGGGTTTGCGGGTTTGCGGGTTTGCGGGTTTGCGGGTTTGCGGGTTTGCGGGTTTGCGGGTTTGCGGGTTTGCGGGTTTGCGGGTTTGCGGGTTTGCGGGTTTGCGGGTTTGCGGGTTTGCGGGTTTGCGGGTTTGCGGGTTTGCGGGTTTGCGGGTTTGCGGGTTTGCGGGTTTGCGGGTTTGCGGGTTTGCGGGTTTGCGGGTTTGCGGGTTTGCGGGTTTGCGGGTTTGCGGGTTTGCGGGTTTGCGGGTTTGCGGGTTTGCGGGTTTGCGGGTTTGCGGGTTTGCGGGTTTGCGGGTTTGCGGGTTTGCGGGTTTGCGGGTTTGCGGGTTTGCGGGTTTGCGGGTTTGCGGGTTTGCGGGTTTGCGGGTTTGCGGGTTTGCGGGTTTGCGGGTTTGCGGGTTTGCGGGTTTGCGGGTTTGCGGGTTTGCGGGTTTGCGGGTTTGCGGGTTTGCGGGTTTGCGGGTTTGCGGGTTTGCGGGTTTGCGGGTTTGCGGGTTTGCGGGTTTGCGGGTTTGCGGGTTTGCGGGTTTGCGGGTTTGCGGGTTTGCGGGTTTGCGGGTTTGCGGGTTTGCGGGTTTGCGGGTTTGCGGGTTTGCGGGTTTGCGGGTTTGCGGGTTTGCGGGTTTGCGGGTTTGCGGGTTTGCGGGTTTGCGGGTTTGCGGGTTTGCGGGTTTGCGGGTTTGCGGGTTTGCGGGTTTGCGGGTTTGCGGGTTTGCGGGTTTGCGGGTTTGCGGGTTTGCGGGTTTGCGGGTTTGCGGGTTTGCGGGTTTGCGGGTTTGCGGGTTTGCGGGTTTGCGGGTTTGCGGGTTTGCGGGTTTGCGGGTTTGCGGGTTTGCGGGTTTGCGGGTTTGCGGGTTTGCGGGTTTGCGGGTTTGCGGGTTTGCGGGTTTGCGGGTTTGCGGGTTTGCGGGTTTGCGGGTTTGCGGGTTTGCGGGTTTGCGGGTTTGCGGGTTTGCGGGTTTGCGGGTTTGCGGGTTTGCGGGTTTGCGGGTTTGCGGGTTTGCGGGTTTGCGGGTTTGCGGGTTTGCGGGTTTGCGGGTTTGCGGGTTTGCGGGTTTGCGGGTTTGCGGGTTTGCGGGTTTGCGGGTTTGCGGGTTTGCGGGTTTGCGGGTTTGCGGGTTTGCGGGTTTGCGGGTTTGCGGGTTTGCGGGTTTGCGGGTTTGCGGGTTTGCGGGTTTGCGGGTTTGCGGGTTTGCGGGTTTGCGGGTTTGCGGGTTTGCGGGTTTGCGGGTTTGCGGGTTTGCGGGTTTGCGGGTTTGCGGGTTTGCGGGTTTGCGGGTTTGCGGGTTTGCGGGTTTGCGGGTTTGCGGGTTTGCGGGTTTGCGGGTTTGCGGGTTTGCGGGTTTGCGGGTTTGCGGGTTTGCGGGTTTGCGGGTTTGCGGGTTTGCGGGTTTGCGGGTTTGCGGGTTTGCGGGTTTGCGGGTTTGCGGGTTTGCGGGTTTGCGGGTTTGCGGGTTTGCGGGTTTGCGGGTTTGCGGGTTTGCGGGTTTGCGGGTTTGCGGGTTTGCGGGTTTGCGGGTTTTGGCTGCTTATTTTCTTCCCGCAAGCAAATTTTAGCTGCTGATTCTCTTCCCGCAAGCAAATTTTAGCTGCTTATTTTCTTCCCGCAAGCAAATTTTAGCTGCTGATTTTCTTCCCGCAAGCAAATTTTAGCTGCTGATTCTCTTCCCGCAAGCAAATTTTGGCTGCTTATTTTCTTCCCGCAAGCAAATTTTAGCTGCTTATTTTCTTCCCGCAAGCAAATTTTAGCTGCTGATTTTCTTCCCGCAAGCAAATTTTAGCTGCTTATTTTCTTCCCGCAAGCAAATTTTAGCTGCTTATTTTCTTCCCGCAAGCAAATTTTAGCTGCTTATTCTCTTCCCGCAAGCAAATTTTAGCTGCTGATTTTCTTCCCGCAAGCAAATTTTGGCTGCAGATTCTCTTCCCGCAAGCAAATTTTGGCTGCTTATTTTCTTCCCGCAAGCAAATTTTAGCTGCTTATTTTCTTCCCGCAAGCAAATTTTAGCTGCTGATTTTCTTCCCGCAAGCAAATTTTAGCTGCTGATTCTCTTCCCGCAAGCAAATTTTGGCTGCTTATTTTCTTCCCGCAAGCAAATTTTAGCTGCTTATTTTCTTCCCGCAAGCAAATTTTAGCTGCTGATTTTCTTCCCGCAAGCAATTTTTAGCTGCTTATTTTCTTCCCGCAAGCAAATTTTAGCTGCTTATTTTCTTCCCGCAAGCAAATTTTAGCTGCTTATTCTCTTCCCGCAAGCAAATTTTAGCTGCTGATTTTCTTCCCGCAAGCAAATTTTAGCTGCTTATTTTCTTCCCGCAAGCAAATTTTGGCTGCTGATTCTCTTCCCGCAAGCAAATTTTGGCTGCTGATTCTCTTCCCGCAAGCAAATTTTGGCTGCTTATTTTCTTCCCGCAAGCAAATTTTAGCTGCCCATTTTCTTCCCGCAAGCAAATTTTAGCTGCTTATTTTCTTCCCGCAAGCAAATTTTAGCTGCTTATTTTCTTCCCGCAAGCAAATTTTAGCTGCTAATTTTCTTCCCGCAAGCAAATTTTAGCTGCTTATTCTCTTCCCGCAAGCAAATTTTAGCTGCTTATTTTCTTCCCGCAAGCAAATTTTGGCTGCTGATTCTCTTCCCGCAAGCAAATTTTGGCTGCTTATTTTCTTCCCGCAAGCAAATTTTAGCTGCTTATTTTCTTCCCGCAAGCAAATTTTAGCTGCTGATTCTCTTCCCGCAAGCAAATTTTGGCTGCTTATTTTCTTCCCGCAAGCAAATTTTGGCTGCTGATTCTCTTCCCGCAAGCAAATTTTGGCTGCTTATTTTCTTCCCGCAAGCAAATTTTAGCTGCTTATTTTCTTCCCGCAAGCAAATTTTAGCTGCTGATTCTCTTCCCGCAAGCAAATTTTAGCTGCTGATTTTCTTCCCGCAAGCAAATTTTAGCTGCTTATTCTCTTCCCGCAAGCAAATTTTAGCTGCTTATTTTCTTCCCGCATGCAAATTTTAGCTGCTTATTTTCTTCCCGCAAGCAAATTTTGGCTGCTGATTCTCTTCCCGCAAGCAAATTTTAGCTGCTTATTTTCTTCCCGCAAGCAAATTTTGGCTGCTGATTCTCTTCCCGCAAGCAAATTTTGGCTCCTTATTTTCTTCCCGCAAGCAAATTTTAGCTGCTTATTTTCTTCCCGCAAGCAAATTTTAGCTGCTGATTCTCTTCCCGCAAGCAAATTTTGGCTGCTTATTTTCTTCCCGCAAGCAAATTTTGGCTGCTGATTCTCTTCCCGCAAGCAAATTTTGGCTGCTTATTTTCTTCCCGCAAGCAAATTTTAGCTGCTTATTTTCTTCCCGCAAGCAAATTTTAGCTGCTGATTCTCTTCCCGCAAGCAAATTTTAGCTGCTGATTTTCTTCCCGCAAGCAAATTTTAGCTGCTTATTCTCTTCCCGCAAGCAAATTTTAGCTGCTTATTTTCTTCCCGCATGCAAATTTTAGCTGCTTATTTTCTTCCCGCAAGCAAATTTTGGCTGCTGATTCTCTTCCCGCAAGCAAATTTTGGCTGCTGATTCTCTTCCCGCAAGCAAATTTTGGCTGCTTATTTTCTTCCCGCAAGCAAATTTTGGCTGCTGATTCTCTTCCCGCAAGCAAATTTTGGCTGCTTATTTTCTTCCCGCAAGCAAATTTTAGCTGCTTATTTTCTTCCCGCAAGCAAATTTTAGCTGCTGATTCTCTTCCCGCAAGCAAATTTTAGCTGCTGATTTTCTTCCCGCAAGCAAATTTTAGCTGCTTATTCTCTTCCCGCAAGCAAATTTTAGCTGCTTATTTTCTTCCCGCAAGCAAATTTTGGCTGCTGATTCCCTTCCCGCAAGCAAATTTTGGCTGCTTATTTTCTTCCCGCAAGCAAATTTTAGCTGCTTATTTTCTTCCCGCAAGCAAATTTTAGCTGCTGATTCCCTTCCCGCAAGCAAATTTTGGCTGCTTATTTTCTTCCCGCAAGCAAATTTTAGCTGCTGATTTTCTTCCCGCAAGCAAATTTTAGCTGCTTATTCTCTTCCCGCAAGCAAATTTTGGCTGCTGATTCTCTTCCCGCAAGCAAATTTTGGCTGCTTATTTTCTTCCCGCAAGCAAATTTTAGCTGCTTATTTGCTTCCCGCAAGCAAATTTTAGCTGCTGATTCTCTTCCTGCAAGCAAATTTTGGCTGCTTATTTTCTTCCCGCAAGCAAATTTTAGCTACTGATTTTCTTCCCGCAAGCAAATTTTAGCTGCTTATTCTCTTCCCGCAAGCAAATTTTGGCTGCTGATTGCTGCTGATTCTCTTCCTGCAAGCAAATTTTGGCTGCTTATTTTCTTCCCGCAAGCAAATTTTAGCTGCTGATTTTCTTCCCGCAAGCAAATTTTAGCTGCTTATTCTCTTCCCGCAAGCAAATTTTGGCTGCTGATTCTCTTCCCGCAAGCAAATTTTGGCTGCTGATTCTCTTCCCGCAAGCAAATTTTGGCTGCTTATTTTCTTCCCGCAAGCAAATTTTAGCTGCTTATTTGCTTCCCGCAAGCAAATTTTAGCTGCTGGATTCTCTTCCTGCAAGCAAATTTTAGCTGCTGATTCTCTTCCCGCAAGCAAATTTTGGCTGCTTATTTTCTTCCTGCAAGCAAATTTTAGCTGCTTATTTTCTTCCCGCAAGCAAATTTTAGCTGCTGATTCTCTTCCCGCAAGCAAATTTTAGCTGCTTACTTTTTTCCTGCAAACAAATTTAAGCTGCCAATTTTCTTCAATAGGAAGTAAGTAAGATTTATTTTTGCCTAGGAAAAAGGAAAAATGCTAGATTTTTGTGACCGAGCAGGTCTAAAAAAAGATGGGTAACCATTTTCTTAAAGTATAAAATGTGATGAAAATTCTTTTTTAGTATGGTTTTGAAATTTAAGTGTATGGTTGCCAATTTAGTAGGTAGTTAAAAAAGAATTCTTCAGAAGAAATCTTCCCTTTATAATATTTTCTGAAAGATTTATTTTTTTCTACAGATCTCCTAAAAAAGATGGGAACACATAGTTGATCTATCCAAAAGTCTTCATAAATCCCTGTTAACCATTTTCTAAAATATAAAAAGTGATGAGAAAGAAATTTTGTTAGTAAGTGGTATGGTTTTGAAATTTAGGTGTATGGCTGCCAATTTAGTTAGCAAGAATTTTCTTTTTGAAATAATTTTTTCCTTCTTAATGAGTTTTGGATTTTAGGTGCCAAGCTGTGAAAAAGCAATCTTTGATTTCATTTCTTTTTTGGTAAAGGGTCTTTCCTACACAAATAGTTTCAGAACTAACCATTCTTTACAAAACCCAAAATGGCTGTAAACCGTCCAAGTTCGACCCTGGGTGAGGGCACTTTTGTTTTTTCTTGATTCTTTTTCAGGAGGTTGGCCTTTATTAGTGGCTCCCCCCCCTTGGGGGGGGTTGGGGGGGGGGCTGCGTTCCGCCATCCCATAGTTCTTCCCACATTTCTATTTTATTGGAAATAATGAACGATAACCTTATTAATATAACTAAATTCCTATATTCCCATCCCAGGGTCGCACACATTGCAGATACAGGTTTGATAAACCTGTTGTAAAATACTTCCAAATGTAACAAACAGATAACCTAAGCCACATATCCAATCATCATAAACCTAGCTGTCGTTTTCGTGCTAGCATATTAATATAACAACAACTACAGATATCTTTCAGAAAAACAAAAACAAAGGACTTGATAAAACAGGGTGCAGTGTGCATTTTCAGCTAAGGGAGGACATTTTTCATTTGTCGTCCTGTTGGGACAGAAAAGTAATAAATAAATAAAAAATTGATCGAAAAAAAAAAGAAATTGCTTATATATAACGTTTATTTATTTTTATTTTTTTTTTTCATGTTTGATTATTTCCTCTTCATATTATTTTTTTTTTTTTTCTGCCTCTCCCTTAATCCTGTTCGTTTCTTTGAAACAAAAATTCATTTGAATATTATTCCTTGGTCAGCATCTTTCATTGTCGCCCTTTGGGCCTGTTAAAAAAAAAAAAAAAAAAAAAAAAGAAAGTTTACATCGGGAATAGGGCAGGAGCCAAAAGCTCCCAGTCCGTTACTTCCCACCTTTTCGAAAACTTATTTATAAATAAAAATTGCAGAAAAGTAATAATAATAAAAAGTTGCGATATCCCAGGGGTAGTGGTATAACCCTCGCCCTGGGGCTGGGTGATCGCTGGTTCGACCCCCTGCCACTGCAATAACCCATCGCGCCCGTACACGCAATTAGTTCAAATCCCGCGATTCATTAAAAAAAAAAAAATCCCAGGGCTGCACAGCCGAGTGGATACCTTAAATCTCTTAAATCTCTTCGGTAGCCGTGGCAAGGGTTCAATTCCCAGGCACATTTTTTGTGTTTTTCAACCAGAAAAGTTAGTAAGAAGAAAGTAGCAAGGAAAAGGGTACAAAATTGGACTTAACTTAACGCGAGCGAAGCGAGCGTAAAGTTAAGTTCAAATTTGTACCCTGGACGGGTACCTAGCCAGGGAATAAAAACAGACGTGACTTGGTTGTAAAAATAATGTTTGTTCAGAAAGCTTAAAAAAAAAGAGTTGTGTGCGAGCAACGCGAGCCTGGAAGGGGTATCTCTAGTGCGGGTTTGCGGGTTTGCGGGTTTGCGGGTTTGCGGGTTCTTTGGCAATCCCCATTTTTGGGGTATATGTTGAGTTTTCATAATTTGGGTGCCCAAAAAACTTGTTCTCCGGAAAAAAACTGAAAGTGCCCAAAATCTCCGTAAAATCAATGCTTGCACCCCCCCCCGCACACGATCTTCATCCCCACTCCCCAATCCGGCCTCACAACCTCTTTGCCGTTTACCGCCCACCTCTGAGAGCTTTGAAATCGCCTCTGCCAACAGTTCATCCTTCACACCACCAGAAGATGTACCTACCGGAACCTGCTGCTGTTGCTGTTGCTGTTGCTGTTGCTGTTGCTGTTGTTGCAGCTGGGCCCTCAACCATCCCTTTCGTTTGCCATTGTTGGTGCTTTACCTGTACTACCATCATCTCCCAGAGCTCAGCCGTACCTGACTGTCCCTGCCCCGTTGTTGTTGTTGTCCCACTTGCTGTTCTGACAACCCTTGCCGAAGCCTTGCCATTCCTCCGCACCCCTCTTGGTGATAGCTTGCTGGTCTGCCAGCTGTTTTCGGAGGTGGTGACTTCTTCCTCATGCCGCTGCTGTTGTTCTTGCTGTCTTCGTGGAAAAAGCTCATCCTGCTGCTGCTGTCCAACCTTCCGACTTGCGAACGCACCACCTCATCCACTGAACCCTGGCGCTGAGCTACTTGCTGCAGTGCGTGCCCCGTCTCTGCCTTCATGCCGGCCAAACGGCGACCCGCCCGTTCGTCATGATATCTTCTATCCCATTACAATCTGGAGTTGGATTGATTATATCAAATCCCTTGTATTTAGAACCCTTTAGAATTTAAAGACGATGTAATGTGTGTAGGATGCTCTACGTGACACTATGATGTATGGAATGACAATAATTTCTTGTTCTGTTGGACCTTCTGTGATTGTTTTCAGCTGTTCATGGGTTGTCACATGTGTTACTTCAAGTCCCAGATATTCTTATTGTTTCATAAATAACTATCTGATGAAACCAACCATCTGGGTTAAATAAGAACATCAAGTTCTCTCCAATTAACTTAAGCTCTTGCTCTGCGAGTCGGAATTGAATCTTAAACATCTTCGATATTCTGATTCTTTCGGTTTTGAGGTGATCTGCTATGAAGTAACAGTTGCCCAGCCACATTCCCCACTATGAAGCCTTCTGCTGGTTGTGTGTGCATCGTAATAGGGAATTTATTAAGACTGTGGGGGGGAACAAGAAATGTGTGAGGGATCGAAAACATAAAGCTGATATCAAACTCATGAAGGGGAACATCAGGCATGCACTCGATCCTACAAACCTGAATCCATTAGACTCGCCGGGCTACACACATGCTCTCTGTTCCAATATTTGGATTGAAAATAAGCTGAGAACATACATGGAAAGTAAGCAAATTTATTTTCAACTAAATATATACGATGCTGACATAGCTTGCCGATGCATATGCATTATTAGAAATCTCTTTGCAGCATGCACTAGCTTGTAGCCTAATTGGTCTATATCCAGTATTCCCTTTTTCATCTTGTTATTCATCCTCCTTCTACTGCCTCGCAGATCCTTTAAAACTGGAACAACTAAAGCTAAAATTATTTGCACCTGGTCCAAATGAATGTTAATTTAATAAAAAGCAAATTTTGATGTACCACAGCACAACTTGCGAGGGATAAAAAATGTTCTTCGGGGTAGTGGGTAGAGTAAATAATTTTTTACTTTTTTTTTAGATAGTAGTTCTGTTTTGAAAAGTTTTGGGTCGTTGACATATAACGATGACTAAAACACATTGCGTTTCCACATACTCAAATGGTTCAGCTACTACTGCCGTCACTAATTCTGGGGTGAGGGCGTTCAAATCCTTTAACACTTGGCTCGGTCCATCCCTTGCAGACAGAGTCACCATTCAAACGAGCGTTCTTCAATTCAGGAACATTGAAACTGTCTTTCTTATAGGGAAGAACATAGATGACAACGTGTTTCATTGTGGTGTATGTTTCCTCGACATTTTTCAGAAGTTTTGTAATGTCCCCGTGATGGAAGTCTAGTGAGTCGTGACCACTATCAGAAACAGTTGTCTGCAGCATGAATAGATCTGCATTCTGTTTGCCAGATTTTGATTTTCCATTGACTTTCTTAATGCAGAAGAAGTCCAATCCATGGAAGTTCGCTTTTGTTGGTTTGTATAGGATGTCATTGGTGGGTACATCATCAAAGGTGTAGCTTGAACCTGGCAAGCTTTTGAGTACTTTTACCTGACTGCTAACTTCATACTTAACTACCATCTCAGATTCTTTTTTTATAAAATCACGGTAAAACATTGCCTCAAAGAAGCGTCCCTTTGTCCCCTGATCAGTGAGACCCGTGACATAGGTTGCGATATTGTCTCGTTCATGCTGCACAGCATTGGCTACACACATTTTAAAGACCATGTCGCTGATAAACGTACAACCCTCAGACTCGTCGAGTGCAACAAGCCGATGAACAAACTTAGTGGTTGTTGATGGAAGTTTCCCAGTCAGAACATTTTCGATAAATCCGATTGTAGCATCTTTCATTGCTTCATTGATTTTGCAGAGTGCATCTTGCTTTTTAAATGAAAGAAGTCGAAGAACCCCACCAAAGTCCTCAAACTTCGTTCTTAGCTCTTCCTTCTTTTTTTCTTCAGTTGTTGCCTCCAGCTCAAAGGTATCAAGGGGAAGCTTTAATATTTCATCATATTGCCACAGAGGTAAGCATGAACCTTGCTCACTATTCACCTTCATGACCTCACTTCCACCTTGGAATCGTGAGGGTGAACCAGCAAGAATGAGCAATTCCATTCCTTGGAGTTGCTTATCAGGTATGGGTAATCTCTCCGGCATTTCAAACACACCGAATCTTCCTTTTGATGGTCCATAAAATACATCCCCATCATAGTCTACACAACTGATAGTGAATTGATTTTCAATTCTTGTAATCTCGTAAACCTTCTGAACACCATCAGAAAAGAGAATGGTTTTGAATTCCGAGAATACTTTCCCCCGCACCCACTGTAACAGTATCCAGAACCGGAAGGCTGTTTTGCCAATGCCCGGGGTGCCAGTGATTTTGTACACTGGAACAGTGTTAGTTTTCTCCTCCAAATCCTCTTTTATCTTCCTCCAAGCCTTAACATAGCACTCGCGTTGCAGCAGAAATTTAGCCTCCTTCCACACAAGCTCGCCAACATCATCTTTGACCTCTAGTGTTGTTAGTCCGTTAGCATCTGTAGATGAATTTGCCATTGCATCCAATAGTTTTTTCATGTTGCTTACACCATATTCAAGTTTCTGTCTTTTAGTGCCATCCTCGCGTTCGTTGTCGTTGTGTGTTTTCTGTGTTGGTTTGTGAACAGTGTGTAACAGTAACTTCAACTGCAAAAAAAACAATCATTCAGAGGCATATCGGTGGTTGAACAATAAGTGACAAAGGGGACAGATCGCCCCTTGTCCGGTAATCAGTAATTGGGTTAGGTTCGCTCGACTGCAAGAGAACAAATCAATCTGAAGGGCTGTCAGTGACCAATACAAAAAAAGGACGGGACCCGTTCAGACAGGTTACCCCGAAATGCGTTACAAATAAAAAGTAAAAGGTATACCTCAGTAAAACTCTTCAACAAATCAAAAAGTTGTTTCTTCTCTGCCTCCAGTTTCTCCCTGTACTGCTTGAGATTCCCATAATAAGCTTCTATCCACTTTTTAATTCCTTCCTGTTCATCAGTGAGGGTTATGTTTAGGAAAGGAGCTTGTTGTATGGTTTCGATCCCCTTGATCTCTTCCTCCTTCGCCGTTATCTTCTTTAACAATTCTGATGAAGAATCCATAGTTTTTTTATGTTGGGTGGTTGTTGCCTGATAAAGAGTTGGTAGTTGGGCATAGAAGACAAGATCTCAATATTTTTATCTACCAATGCAACAATACAAACAGTTTACGATGCCAACAGATGCAGACATAGATTGTCGATTTATGTATCATTCGAAATCTCTTTGCATCATGCACTAGCTGTTAGAGCAATAATTTCCTCCTTTGTGAAACCCCCCATCTGATCATCCTTATGCAACATTGCACTCTCGTCCTGCTTCCTGAATAGATCCTTCATAAACTGACATTTATTTCCTGTGATAGAAGGTTGTGTTCTTTCAGAACATTCATTCCTAAACGAGTAAAAGAATCAATGGGTGTTGAGGATACTCTTTCAGGTGGAACAAAGACATTTAATAAAGGGGATGTGATTCGTGCCATTTTGGCGAACCATCTACCAGTTTCAAGTCTCAAATGGGTGTTGATACTTTGTTGTTGCGCTTCAAAAAAGATCTTATCTCTTGTTTCCCTTGTTGGTGGTAAGGCACCAGGACATATGTAGCTTATTGTACAGGAATGTACTCTCTTTCGATAAAGAAACAAAATGACGTAAGGTTCAATGTTAACCGCCGCTGCCGTTGCCTGTTATCAGTTTTGTCCCTGTCTGTGTGAATAAATAAAAGTTACTTACCTTACAATCACTACAACATTCATCATAATCTATAAAAGTGTATCAAATAAAGAGTAATTACTTACTAATAGAAGTATCATCAGTTGGATGGGTTTTCGTGATTCCCATCGCTTTTAATGTTTTTGAAATGATCCCTTTCTTCACAACATTGTCTAATAAGATTTCGTGAATTGTTTTGTTGAGATACGTAGAGCAAACCTGAGTGCTGAGGTGTGAATTGGTGCTGGAAAAAGCTTCAAGTTTAAGATCAGAAATTAATGCATCAATAACATGTGATGACATTGGGTTTTGTGGTGTTTCTGATAGAAGTGATGCAGCAGTGGGACCACCAGCTATTAGTAATTCATCTGTTTGTTCAGGAGAGTGAATTGATAAGTGAAGACAGTTATCTCTACAAATAAGAGAACTGACATCTGGTTCGGTCCCCTTTTGCATTCCAATCGATTCATATTCTAATCTGTGTTGTGTTTGTTGTAATGCTAGAATACACTCTATCACATGGGACTTGGTCACCCAGTATTCCTGTCTGAAATTCAACACCTCTCCACCCTCATGTCCCTTTGCAACACTTTCATAAGGTAAGCAGTGCAATATAGTTGATATGTATGTTGTCATTATCGATTCATTCTGCATTCGTCTCTTGTAATATTTTATAAAATATGTTGCTGTCGGGTAGTTCTTAGCTCCTTGGTTTTGGACTACTTGCGTCAAACAGTAAACGAGGTCAGAGATGAGCACTTGCAGTAATGCCACGTGAGAAAGTTTATTAGTGTGCCGCAATCTGTCGATGATATATTTGTTAAGATTCTTCAGACAGAGCTGATGAAGTGAATCCTTCTCTTTGAAAACCATTTCTAACTCAGCTGCCGTCGTATCAGAAAAACTTACCTGATGCCCGCTGCTCTTTACAAATTCTGGTAAATTCGGTACCGCGTCAGTTTCATTTAACTTTTGAACAACATGAGTGCGACTTCTCCGAGCAGTCTTTGCAGTTCCATTTAATAACATTCGAGAGAAGTTTGTACCTTCAGCAGTTGCCTGAGACTGACTTCTATTTTCGGTTCCCATCATTTGGAGTACAAGATTAAGAACTTCCTCTTCTATTTGTCGATTTAGAGAATTGTGTCCTCCATAAGAGTTTGAAGTACTTTCATGAATTGAGTTCTTAAACATCTGTTCCGTTACTCGACTACCAGGAGTATCTTTGATGGATTGGAGTTCAGAGTCGAGTCGTTTTAGAGACTGCTGAGCTGATGAGTTCTTTAGATCTAAATAAGCCATCATAAGCTGACTAATGATATCTTGTTGTTGAACACTCGATTGTGGAACAGCATCTGATGACGTAGAGGCCGCATTCGCATGTTGTGTCGGTAGAAGAGGAATATGTTCTCCTTTTCGCGCTCCACCACTTGCTCGGCGAGCTGCAGGAGGTGAAGGCTGCTTAGGGATCTCTTCATGCTTCGCTTCCACATAAATTCCTCCAGCTCTCATTCGGTCAACTGGACTTTCTCTAAAAGACTGTCGTGGAGTGACGTGAGACGACGTCATTCGAGATGCTGTTGAACTCTTTGGGGTCGGAACCTTTTCACCGAAGACGCTACCAAACGATCGCAGCTCTCGTTTTGAGGATCCTCTCGGGGCACCGAGAGCAGGATTCTCAACGAACTCAGAAATATCTGAGAAATCCGATAGTTCCAGAGCTGTTGCTCCTTTCGGCTGGGAGTGGGCTGGGTTGTTAGATTCCGCAGCAGCGAGGAGTTTTTGGCGTTGGCCGGCTTTTGATTTCACCGGCCGAGGAGATGCGGCAGCCGACTGAGGAGTCGGCTGCTTTGATTGACGAGTGTCTTCAGCACGAATAGGACTGACATTACTTATTGAAGTCAGCTGTACCTTAGTTTGGTCTTCTTCTGGTTCTCCGATAATTGTATCATCTTCCTGCAGCTTTTCGACTTCCTCCTCCTCTTGCTCCTGCTCTTGTTCTTGTTGTTGCTGCAGCAGTGCTCGTTCTCTCTCCTGAACTTCTTCTTTAATTCGTCGGTCTTCACGTCTTTTCATCAACGAAGAAGTTGAAACAGACAGCCCCAGTCCCAGTGACGCTACGCTGTCGTTGTCACCACCGATGGATGGCTTCACTCTGTCAGCGAGCTCTCTTTTTAAATTCCAGGTAGTTGCTTTCGTGACGGTGTTGTACCAATACTGCTGGCCATCAGCTGCAGTAGCTTCTTTGTATTCACCAGTCTCTAGTGCGTGTTTTGACGCTTCTTCAACTGAGTCAAATAACCGAATTGATGTGTTGCCGTGAGTGTCCTCGTCATCATCTAATTCTTCATCGGTCTCCTCCACCTCATCATCAGTATAATTGGAATATGAGTCCGACATTGTTTTTTAATCAAACCTGAATAAGTGAAAACTGTAATCACTTTCCTCCAGGTAATAAAGGCGGGTTACAAACCAAAACAAAGAGCCTATTGACAATGAATACTTTCTGAAAGTTTTTCCGAAGGTCTACTTTCCGTCTACAAAACGATGAACTCACATCACTGAATGGTCGCAGCTCATACTACAGCTGCTACAGGACTTTGGTAAATAACTCTGAGATCTCTCTGTCCTCTGCTCAGTCTTCGGTGGGGCAGAACTGCTAGTTCATAAGTTCCGAGTTTCCTCACTTCTCCACCTTCCAAGTCAGCAATATTTTCTTCCATAGCAGCCTGTGCGATTAAACCAGCGTGTGTTGATGGAGCGAAGTATCGACTTCTTTTAGTCTCATGGAATCTGGTGAGGGAGCTGAATGCGTGGTTTTGGTTTTGAGTAACTGAGTGGTCTTTCATAAATGAGAAATGTAATATTCTCTGAATCCAAGATTTACCCATACCCCACAATGAAGGATTATTTGAATGGATAGAATCTGGTTTAAGGACTCGATGATCTTTTGGATAGTGATATTGTAGTAGTCGTTCTGCTCGTTCCCAATCGCTGACGAGAGCATCTCCCAAAGTAGATTCCGATGGCACAGAAAGCATTGTGATATGTTGTGGGTGGGCATCTCCTTCCCGTAGTCGACGAATGCATTCAGCGGCAAGCATTGCCCCAGCTCCCGTTCGAGGAAGGCAAATGTGAACCTCATTTACATTCTTCAGTAAGGGCTGTAATTCCGTCCACACCTCAACATCACATGCATCACCTTCGACCCAATTAACATCTTGGAGGTAATTCATACCAAGAGACTCACCGAGGTGTGATTCCTGAATACCACCTCTCCTACTAAGACTAAAGGTTTGAACGTGTCTTTCTGCAAGTGCCTGACAAATATGTCTGCCGACCACACCTGTACCACCAACTACTAATGCCACTCTACCTAACCTTCTTGCATCTGACTGAGAAAGTTGATTATAAGAATTTCCTATGACAGATATCCTCGATGAATGTTCGTTAAGCCTTCCCCACATTGCCTTCTCTCCAAGCGGTGAGATTATGTACGATGTACGATTCTGTGAACGGAGTACATTTCCTGTCAATTTCTTTGTTATTTGTCGAGCATTCGTATTCATACTTCTTGTTTGTGTTGTTTTCCAACCACTACCACCTGCTGTGATAAATAAGCATAAAGAAGAACAAACCGACAACAATCACACAAATATAAAATACATAAGTACAATCAACAATCAATAATCTTTACGTGGCTAGCTTACATCAGTTTGCCATCAGAGCACAACAGGGAGGGACAAAGGTACAACGTGCAACAAGACAAAATGCGTAAAGAATTTTTCCAAACAAATCAGGGTTGCAATTCTCAAGCCTAACAAGTAAATAACGATCTAATTGCGAAAACGGGAACGAAAAGAACAAACTAAAAACTAAAAACAACCAACCGGGGAATCGAGAAAGTAACACAAACTCGAATATTTCAGTCGCAGGAAAAATACGAAAGATTTTATATAATTATGGCAGCAATCTATTTTATAATAATAAGACAAGGGAAGCAACTACTTCCCGAATGAAGAAATTAGAAATTCAACAAAGCAGCAGCTGCTTCAATATCAGCACGAGGTACTGTTGATTGATAACTACCAACAACATCAGGTGACATTGCTGAAATGATACTTTTATCTGATCCTAACCCAACAGGTGTTAAGAACGGTTGGCTCACCTGACTGCGAACATCGAGTGCTGCCTCACGTTTTAATAAGTCATCCATTCTTCGAGAGAATTCATTTTCTTTAGCCTGTTGTGCTGATTGTTGTCTCGCTAGTTCTGCTTCTTTCATTTGAACAACCTTTTCCCTGTTGAGAGACATCAGTGAAGAGACCGACTCATTACCTCCAACAGGACTGGAGACGAGTTCAGGGTACACTTCCCCTCCCCATCCGTGAAATGTGTGAGTCAGAGCAGCGCGTTCTGCTAATGCTGCAGAGACGGATTCATTTAGAAGACGAGTCCTATCAAGCAAGGCTCTTATTTGCATCGTTTCTTTAGAAAATAAAACATTAAATAATCGATCTGCTGTTTCTTCCAACATGTCCCTCTCAGACTCTTCGTAATGCTGAACTTCTAACATTCGATGAAGAGTTGAGAACTCTCTGTGGACTCGTCTGCCGGCTTTCTTCATGTGATTCCTATTTGATGTCTCTTCGAGTGTTATCTTCGTTAAGGTGCTGTCAACGAGGTTCGCTAGGGAGGCGCTTTGAACTTTCAAAAGTTCGACCCACTCGAGTTCCATCGCGTGCATTAATTTATTTAAGTTTTGAGGATAAAGTTCTGTTTCAATGTAACTCCGATGACGATGTTCATGAAGTTGAATTTGATGCATTCCATGCCGCACGGTGAGCTCTACATCCCATCTCCATCTGTCTTCTGCCATCAAGTGGCGTTCCCATTCTTCTTCGTCGAGTTGCTTCCTAACTGACCTTCTGAGATTCTCTATCTCTCTGAACCCCAACTCTTCTTCGACTTCTATTCTAGCTCGCTGAGCGTCTTCACTCCATTCCCCTCCACCGCAGACTAAATGCTCTCTTATGAGTTCTAATAATTCTCTTTCTAGTCTCGATCTGTCTAACGCTTCCCTTCTCGCGATGACTTCAAACCTTTCCCTTAACTCCCATCTGGCTTCTTCAAGGAAGCGAACTCGAAACATGTCGGCATTTGCTAATGTGTAAAGCCTTTTACGAACTTCCATCTCGTGGAAGATGAGTTTCTGAAGAACGTCTTTGCAGTCGTCTTCAATTTCCTTCAAAAGATTTGTATAGAAGTCAGTTAGATAATGTCCAGAGTCGAGATCTAGAGAAGTGAATGCCTGGTAGCGAGTAGGCTCCGCTGGCCACAGTGGTGTTGTTGAATTGTCGCGACGGCTTTCGTACTGCTGCGGCTGAGAAGTGAGAGTCATGCGATCATCGTCCTGTTCTTGTTTTGAGTCATCTCCACCTGCTAACTTAGAAATGGATTCATCTAAACTACTTCTTCGATTATTATGAGAAACACCCGATCTCGGTATTGACTCGAACTCTACCAGTCCAAAACTAGAACGAGGTCCGGCAACAGTTCCTTCTTTATTTGTTAACTGTGAGATGTTACTCTGCCTCCTGGAACCTGTTCCCGTCATCATCGATGATGATCGACCCAAATCGTTGCTGTCGGCAACACTCGTCATTTTACTGTTTTTGTGCCAAAACTGGTTTAAGAAATAAAATTCTCTCAGTAGTAGTAATCAATTCGACAAACACCACTTCAATACTCACTCACGATGGCCATGTAATTCTGAACTGGTAAATAAGAATCGAAGTAAAGACTACCAAATCACTCGCTGAAATCCTTCCCGGAAGATTGCGGCGTAGAAACCAAAACAATGGAACGCGCAGAATGCGGGGAAACTACGAAACTGGAGGGTCATCTGAGGGATGCACAAAACTACTTTTTGAAGGAACCGGTCGGTACTAAGGTTTCAGACACCTTCCTCGTTGAAACACACGACGACAATCAAATTGAGAGAACAGAATCTGTTGATGGATGCGGGACGTGTAACGCCGCGAACACTAAAAGATGACTTCCCACAACTGAAAAACTGATTATCGCCGCATGCCTTCCCCCAAGAAGAACTGCCATGGAAGAATCAAAAAGAAATTCGTTTTGTTTGTCTAAAAGTAGCTGCCATTCATCGAGAGTTGGTCTGGGTGGTCACTCCGTAGAGCAGAACAATAATACCAACTAAACTAAAATAATAAAAACTAGTGAGTGAATCTGTTTTATTAGTCGGTACGTGTATTTACTTACAATGCAGGTTGTGCATGAAAAGGGAAAGATTACTAATTATTATTAATTATTATTATTATTTTTTTTTTTTTTTAATTGTAACTCGAGGGATAGAAACGAGTCACTCAGTTAATCGGTACATTAACCTGTGCTCTTATCGCACAATATTGTTATTTGTTTTCTTTAATGCCTTCCCAAAACACTTTGTACTATTGAAAAGGACTCATTAGGTTATCGACCAGCACACTGTGTTTCAACTTGTGGCTTGTGATCAGCGGAGTAGCAGGTTGCTGACCATCTCGAAGTCTTATTCATAAACACAACTAGCGGGTGAGTTGGTTTTTGAACTTCGCAGTTGTAACAAACGAGTTGACGTTCCCAATTCTTCTGTTGGCAGTCTGGGCAAATCCAGTCAACGCGGCAACGTTTTGGTCTGAAGAATTCAATCGCCGTCTTGTTACGCTCTGGTCTTCTCCTCGCTTGAGAGCGACCCTTGACAGTTGTGACACCAAATACCTGAGTCAGCTGTAGAGCTATCTTTTCGATGTTTATTATCGCTGCTGTTGCTGATCCGATTGAAATCAACAACACTCCTCTTCGTTTCCAAATAACACAAACAAGACATCCCAACAGTGAGAGAAGTATCGATGCTTTACTTCCTTTTCCAAGAGTTGTGATGAATTGAATAACTGAAAACAGTTTTGAGATAACATTCGGTCCCTTCCTCACAGGTCTCCAGGGAACGTATTTTGGGATTTCAACTGCCAGTCCGCATGTCGGGTGTTTGGAATCAAATGGACGGGACCCAGGCGTGTGGACGTATTCAGTAGAAAGGATACACTTCTTAGAGTCTGCCGACAGGATGTGGTTTCGTAAAGTAAAGTTTCCGCAACAGAAAATGGAGTCGCCATCTTCAGTGTTCTCGCAGGGGATGGAAGACATCGAATCAGTCAGCAGTTGTTTGACATCTAAGAATGGAATCACAGGCAATCCGTGATACTCAGCACGGCAACCAGTTAGATCAAGAGGCCAAGAAGAAGGATATTTGTCTTCTTGGGAATCAGCAAATCTATGAAACTGTTTTGGTATTAAAGAGAAAGAACTCTTTGGAAGAACAGCAATCAACTGTTGCTTTGGTTGTAGAGGAGTGTTGGCGTATTTACTTCTCTTCATTGCAAGTGTGAGATTTTCAATAACGCTCGGCTTCCTCTTAAGTACCGCAACGATATCACGAGCTAGAGGCGCGTGATAGAAAGGATAGTACCAAGACCATGATAATGCTCCAACATTGTTGTAATAATGATTTACCCAAATCAGACCTTCTAACCAGGCCTGAGCCCCGTCTTCAGGCTGCATGTGAACATTAAAGGTTGAAGTGATGTCGTTAATTGACTCGTAGTAGGTCTTTCTCCAAATCTTATCACCAGCTTCTGATCCTTGAGATTTCACAAGTTCCTCAGAGACTTGAGCCTCGTAGACTGCCTGTCCTCTGAATTGAGCATCTTCAACAATTGAGTACATAGACATGACACCAAGAAGATTAATTTGATTAATATTTCCATCATTGACGATGTATTTGAATGGTCTTTCTTGTTCCGGGTTCGCCTCGAGAGTCATCCACCTGCAGTACAAATCAATCAGTAAGTCCCCCGTCAGCTGTCCCACATATGCTGCCGGGAGATGCGGCAAGAAATCATTTCCACACATTGTTATGAGAAGGATCAGGTCAGTGAGAATGTTTTCAAAGTTTGGTTGTTTTGATCGAACGAGAGGGTGTTTGGGTCCATGAATCTCAGATGCGTACTTACTTATCTTTCCGAACATCTCTTCAGCGAGATATTCTCGAAGGTTATCAATGTGACAAAACTCAAATTTAGAAAATGGAGGAGGAGTTCTCCTGTCTTCCCTGACGACAAAAACATTTGAAATATGAAGAGAGAGCGACAACAATATGATGTCGGCATCTAATGAGGCCACGGCGTGGCTTTGCTGTTGATCAGTTTCCGAGTGCTGTGTTTCTGCCCTCATGAAATCAATGAATTTGTGTTCTCCTTCACCTGGTCTGTTACTGTCGGAGACGATAACGGAGACGGTGTTTCCCTCCTCAGATAATTTATTAGCAGCCCATTCTTTCATTGTTTCAGCTACTTTTGTCATAAAAGGAGTCCCTGGAGTAATCGCATTGCCGTCCCAGGTGTTGCCGTGAACTGGATCATCTTCAGAGAAGTTCGTAAATAAATTACAAGGCGACGGGTCTTCATCTTCTTCTTCAGCACCAGTGTTGAGATCGTGAGCAGAAAAGATTCCCAAATTGAGAGACTCTCTAACCTCCTTAAGTTCTCTATGAGCTGACAGATGTTCCCCGTGATCTGCATCCTCACCAAAGCAATCAGTATTGAGTTCAGCTTCCATATTGTGACTGCTTTGAAATCTTCTTCCTCGTTGTTGATTTAACTTCGCTCTCGGAGCGACACCATCGACTGCGATGTAAATTAAACGAGTCGGTTTCGTCGCATTTATTACTTTTTCTAAATACACAATCAGCTTCTTCAACATATCCGACTCGTCTCCTCCATAACTACCGTCAAGTTGTTGACACGCCACGTGGATCAATCCGTTTAGATCGACGTAAAGATTATCAATTTGAGGTATTTCTTTTCTTGTTATTCGTCGATACTTCTGTGACAGCCAGGAGTAGAATGCTGGTATTCCCATTTTGTCTTTTCTTTTATAAATTAATCTGCAGAACATAAATAACAACACAAAACACGACATAACAGGACTAACTATTCACCCTACTTGAGTTCAGTAGAAGGCAGGGGAGATCTTCACCTGCATCAGTTCTGGATTCCTGGTTGGTAAAAAGTAATTCAGCAGCAGTCATTCGATAAAACTATTCAGAGCAGAAAATAGAGAGCGAAAAAGAAATGGAAAAAAAATAAAGAAAAAAGTGGTGTTTTTTTTGTTTTGTTTTGTTTTTTTTTTTTAGTTCACAGGTTTTACCCATGCACTCCACTCTCTTTTCTTTCGGCTCTCATGGTTACCTCGTATACTCCGAGGAAGCAACGCGAGAAAGGAAAAAAGAAAAAAAGGAAACGCGAAAAGGGAAAAAAGAAAAAGAAATAAAACAATCTCGAAAAGGTATGCGCCTATCGATAGGATTACAAATCAGAACATGACAATCACACGGCTGCAGCGCATATCACAACTTCACAAAGAAAAAATAGAACAACAGTTGTTTTAAAAAAAAGAGGAAAAAGGTAAATATTTATTTTTTTTATAATTTCATTCTTATTTTCTTCTGTGTACTAAAGACCTAACGACCTAACACTGAACGTGAAGGAACTTGTTTGGTGATCCGGTACCGACGTTGCGAACAAGATCCTCAGAAGCACCTCCGTTAAGTGCGCTCTTGATCTGAGCTGGGCTTGAAGCTCCTCCAGTCAACAAGATAGCCATCGCTCCAGCTACGTGAGGGGAGGCCATTGAAGTTCCTGAGAGGGTAGCGTAGGCGGTGTCACTGGTAGCGTAAGCGGCGATGATGGCAGACCCTGGAGCGAAGATATCAACACAAGTACCGTAGTTAGAGAATGATGATCTTCCATCAATTGGAGTGTTTCCCTGAGACTCCAGAGCAGTCGATCCAACAGTCACACAGTCCTTTGCTGAGGCAGGGCTGTAGCTGCAGGCATCTCTGTTGTCGTTTCCGGCGGCAACTGCGAAGCTAGTTCCCTCCTTCACGGCAGCATCAACAGCATTGTTTGATGCTGTGGAAAATCCTCCTCCGAGAGACATGTTAGCGACAGATGGTCTGCCTCTCGACTTTGAGTTGGTAGCAACAAACTCAACACCAGCAATGACACCAGCAGTGGTACCAGATCCGTTGTCTCCCAAAACCTTCACAGCGATGATGGTTGAGCTCTTTGCGAGTCCGTAGGTAGTTCCACCAACAGTTCCAGCGCAGTGGGTACCGTGTCCGTTAACATCAGTGTTGCTTCCTCCAGCAGTGTTGGTTCCCCAAATGCATCTTCCAGTGAACTCAGTGTGAGTGCATCTGACTCCAGTGTCAACAATGTAGGCGTCAACACCACTTCCCCACTTGCTGTCGTGAGCGAATGCAGCGACAACATCCTGAGGGGATGAAGTGGTAGTTCTCTTCTGTCCCCATGAGAGAGGTTCATTCTGAACGTTTGGGCAGGACAACTTCTTGAGCATCTGATTGTCGTCAGCAGTAGTAACAATCTGGTTGTGTTCCATCATTTCAACAGCTCCGTGGTTCTTCAACCAGTTGATCTGTCGGTTGTCTAACTTTGCGTGGATTGCCTTGTAGCTGTCTCCAATTGAGAACTTACGAATTCCGTTAGTTGCTGCGAACACCTGGTCGTGGTCAATCGAAGTTGCGTTCTTGTTCATCATGATAATGTACTCTCCATCAACAATCTTTCCAGTTGGCTGTGCGAGGTAGGCAGCGTTGGTCAACCCGACCATTGAGAACAGACAGAAGAATGCGGACTTCATTTTAATTATTTGTTGTAGTTAGCTGATAACGGAAAGGATGTTTCGAGTTCTTAACTTCTTTCTGAGAAACACAAATACTTGCATCGTTCCAACAGAAACCTTCTCCTGCTTAGCTGTTTTGAAGAAAAAGATAAGCCTCTCACTGGAACACATAAATAACGCAGACGAAAACCAACAACTAATAAACGGACGAAATGTCCCTCAACTCAAATACCAACTCTAGAGATAGTGAGAGGAAGTTACCACCCCAGGGCTGAGGAGGGGATTCGGAAGTATGCTTCCGTAGTTCGTAACGTATTTAAATAAAGGGTTGCTAAGTCTGGCAGTAGAATATCTTGATTAGGTGAAATAGTTGAAAAACTGTTATCGACAATCTACTACCTGTCAGCCTTCCTAATTCAATTCGTTCGAGTGATGTTGTTGTTTGGATTATTTTATTACAACAATTACTTGAATTGGTATCTAATCTGTTATCTTAGTCGACTCTTCGAGAAGGGCTAATTCCCTTCTCTTGTCCTCAACTTGTTTTATGAGAACTCTCTTCGCTGCGGCAATAATCCCTTTGGCAGCTGATTGTGTGAAAAACTTCGCAGTTTGATTCTCTTTTCCATTTTTCATTTTCTGCTGTTGTTTTACTCGTCGGAAGAGGGTTTCAGGATCAGACTTTGCGATGGTTGCGACGTCTCTAAATCCAGAGCTGAACAGACAACGAGCTCTGCCTGCTTGAACTCCAGAAATCTCAGTTAAATGAGCGCAGTCAGCTCTAACTCCGCTACCAATACGCTGAACGAATCCTTTAATTGTTTGCTGTAATGACGACCATCCCATAGATTCCGCAAAGCTGACCATCATACTCGTGAAGATTGCAGCACGAGATTGCAAATTTTGAACTTGACCTCGATCGACTTTATATCTGCTGGCGACTGACTGTACGGGAACTTCATTTAACAAGTCGGCAAGCATTAAGGAACACAAGAACCGTCTACTCATATATTCATCCATACAAGAAGTATTTGAAGTATTGTTGCTGTCACCCATCACTGATTTGTTTAAAATGAACGCTTCGGATATTCCTATTTTCTGTGCTACAGCTTTTCGAAGTGAGCTTAAGTTAGCAAATATACCCGCGTATGTTCCCCAGTCTACCCTCCACGTCCACATATCTTGAATGGGCGTTAAGTAGTATAACATGTGGAGGTCTTCACTCAGAATCAGACCTGTGTTTTGCATTTCCTGAAACTCTTTATGAAGTCTCGATGCTTCACTTGATGAGAAACCCGATCTGAATGCTGTCGCTCCAAAAGATGTGCAAGTTATGATTTGTTTCTCTTCAGATATTGAGAAGATGTGACTCTCATCTAATTCATTAGTTAAGTCTTGACATGCTTTAAGGTAAGCTTCGTTATTTCCAGGGAGGTTGTTTGTGATGTTCTGAGACCACAAAAAAGTATTTTTTATAAAAGAAGACATCGCTATCGCATCATCAGCTAGTTTTGTGGCGACAATATCGACGAGTAGCTTTTCTATCGAGAGTGGGGAATTGGCTTTTGAGGCAATTGTTTCTGTTGGTTGGGCTGACAGGGTCAAACACTTGTGAAGATCTCTTTCTGTTGTTATCAAATATGACTCCCCGCTGCTGTCAAGTCCAGCACGACCAGCTCTTCCACACATTTGTAAGTAAATACTCTTAGTCAAGAATACTGGACCAGTATAAGGAGATCTTATAATCACTCTCTTAGCAGGTAGGTTTACACCTGCTGATAAAGTTGTAGTACAACACAAAACGCATATTATTCGTTTCTTGTAAGCAGCTTCAATGCAATGACGTTCCTCTCCAAGAAGACCAGCATGATGATAAGCAACACCAGCAGCAATACAAACCCTGTATGATTGTTCAATAGTACCGGAAGCAATCATTCTTAACTCAAGTAGCAGAGCTTCTCGTTCTTTTTGTTTGTAATTTTTTGCAGAGTCTGAAAGGTTGCTGGTAATCCACAAAGCAGTTTGCTGACAAGCCTTTTTTGAGCTGCAGAACAACAGTGTCCCATGTTTAGGCGCAACCTCTTCGACGAGTCGTAATACATCGTAGGAGGCCCGCTCATAAGGTTTGATCTTCGGGTCGGATTCGAACTTGCGAACCACTTCTCGGTCCGAAGAGATGATGTCGCCATTCGGTTTTCGAATGAACTGCTGCAGAGTAACGGGACGGAATTGTGATTCGTACAGAACTGCATCAAGCCAAATAGCCACATCACTGAGATTAGGAATTGTGGCACTCATTCCAATTATTTGACATTTTGTACCGACTCTCTCTGAAATTGTTGTAACTTTAGTAAGTAGCAGCTCAAGAGTTGGACCTCTGCCGTCTTCACCAATCATGTGGAGTTCATCAATAACCACAGAGCCGATATTAAACTTCATTGAGGGGTCTGTTATGAGTCCATTTACTAATGAATTAGCTTTCTCTATTGTACAAATGGCTAGGAATACTCTACCTTCTGGTATCTGCTCAGAGTTACTACCAGCGAATGTCAGGATATCGAAGTCGAGTGGCTTACAGAAGGCAGACAGCGCTGACACCTTTTCATCAACGAGAGCAATGAACGGAAGGATGAGAATCGCCGACCTACGCAAAGCAATAGCACGCAGCAGCAGCACCTCAGCTACGAAACTCTTCCCCCCGCTCGTCGGAAGGGAAAAAACTAAATTACTTCCACGCTTGACGCTTTCAATGGTCAAGACTTCCCTCTGCCAGTCGTAAAGTTTTGTAATTCCCTTCTCACGATAAATGTTTTCAACCGCCGACGGCAATCCATCAAAAGGATTTTCTGAAATCTTGGTACTCGAAGTCTGGTGATGCTGTTGCTGTTTCTCTTCCCACGGAATGTCAACATCAATATTACCAAAGTTTTCATTACTTCCATTGGGGAAGGGAACGTTAGTTTTGCTGTCGTTCACGTTTAACAATCCTGAAGTCGGATTATTTCTAATTACAGAATTCTGTTTCACGGTAGTGACCACTGAGTTGTAAGTACTTGAGTGGTGTTCTGGTTTCGAAGAACCACTCGCATGACGTCCATTAGAGTTGTTAGTAATCACAACATGTTCATTAGCTGTTGAGGGTTCCGAAGAGTTATTTGTGGCAACACTCTGAGGAATTTCCCCTTTTGAATTACAAGACTTCTGACCAACAGTTGAATTATTAGTAATCACCACGTGTGTGGCATCCACACTCACGGCAGAGATGGCAGAGATGTTTGCAGTGCTCTTCGAAGTCACATTCTGTGCTGAAGTAGTATTGGTAATCACAACATGCGAAGAAACACCTCCGCTAGCAGCTGAGCACACATTTTCAGGAATCGCACTCCGACCTGCAGTGGGGTTGTTAGAAATCACCGTGTGAGGAGCTCGGGTTTTCGATTCGTTTCCAACCGCCGCACTATTAAGGAGTTCGGGTTTTGAATTATTAAAATGTCGACCACCAGAGTTGGTGATCACCGCATGAGGTGCTCTAACTGTAGCATCACCACCAGAGTTGGTAATCACCGCGTGAGGCGCTCTAACTGTAGCATCACCACTAGAGTTGGTAATCACCGCGTGAGGTGCTCTAACTGTAGCATCACCACCAGAGTTGGTAATCACCGCGTGAGGCGCTCTAACTGTAGCATCACCACCAGAGTTGGTAATCACCGCGTGAGGTGCTCTAACTGTAGCATCACCACCAGAGTTGGTAATCACCGCGTGAGGTGCTCTAACTGTAGCATCACCACCAGAGTTGGTAATCACCGCGTGAGGCGCTCTAACTGTAGCATCACCACCAGAGTTGGTAATCACCGCGTGAGGTGCTCTAACTGTAGCATCACCACTAGAGTTGGTAATCACCGCGTGAGGCGCTCTAACTGTAGCATCACCACCAGAGTTGGTAATCACCGCGTGAGGTGCTCTAACTGCAGCATCACCACCAGAGTTGGTAATCACCGCGTGAGGTGCTCTAACTGTAGCATCACCACTAGAGTTGGTAATCACCGCGTGAGGTGCTCTAACTGTAGCATCACCACTAGAGTTGGTAATCACCGCGTGAGGCGCTCTAACTGTAGCATCACCACCAGAGTTGGTAATCACCGCGTGAGGTGCTCTAACTGTAGCATCACCACTAGAGTTGGTAATCACCGCGTGAGGCGCTCTAACTGTAGCATCACCACCAGAGTTGGTAATCACCGCGTGAGGTGCTCTAACTGCAGCATCACCACCAGAGTTGGTAATCACCGCGTGAGGCGCTCTAACTGTAGCATCACCACCAGAGCTGCCAGGAGGGTGTTGAAGAACTTGTTTTGAATTGTTGCTGCTGTTTGTGAGTATCTTCGTATTCAGATGCTTCTCTTCAGATGTTGAAGACGAGTGATTTTTGTTGATGCCAACGGTCGCTGATTGCCGGTGATCAGCAGTACTGTTCACAGCCTGGGGATGTGGTTCTGGCGGAAGTACACTTTGTTTTGATGAATTCCAATACTTACTTGTGAGGGTGTTGGTGTTGGTGTTGCTCGAGGAAGTCGCCGACCAATTTTGTTCCCCCTGCGGTCTCGGAGGTGGTGCTGATTGTGCCTTCGAAACATTACTTCTACACTCAGACTGATCTGGTACAGAGCGTAAACTCATAACACGTTTTGACTGAACTCGAGGAGGATGACAGTGAGTAGGAGAAGTTGAGTTTGTAATAATTCTATGCCCAGTCTGAGCAGAGTTAATCTGAGCATTATTATTGTTGTTGGTGTTGTTGTTCGTTATTTTCTGGTAGTTTGTAGTCGGCCCGTCTTCAATATGCTGCTGCTGATTAATTTGATTCGAATTGTTAAGTCCAGTGGGGTTGACGACTGTTCTCTGAGGCTGTTGGTGATGAGGAGATCTACTTCTGCTGGTTTGATGTCTGTTTACTTCATTAGACCAGCTGCTGCTGCCGTCTGGAAGCCGAGCAACAGCTCCCTGATTTCCAGATGCCTGCTGTCTGTCTATTTCAGCAGACCTATTGACAATATTGTCCCCTGAGGGATATTGTTTTTCTGTTTGAGCTCCTGCAGATGTTTGCTGCGGTCTCTGAACTTCACCAGACCATTTGCTACCTCCCTGATGATTACCAACTTGAACAATAGTTCTCTGAGGTTGTACATGTTGTGGGGAAGTACTTCTACTTATCTTCTGGTAACCCGCAGGCATCTGATGAACTATCTGATGACCTGAAGTGCCAGCAGTGGGAGAGGTTTGCTTATTCAATTCGGGGACGAGTCTGTTACTCAGCTTCTGGTAATCGACTGCCTTCACTGTGGAAGTTGGTGAAGAACATTTCCCGACTTCAATCTGATTGTTTTGTTTATTATTACTCAGCTTCTGATAGCCTTCAGCTAATTGTTCTGATGCAGAAGACTTCACGGAGTTTATCGGATTGGATTGTGCAGATCGTAATGGTGGTTGTCCTTCAACTTGGTGAGCTGTTTGTTTGTTGTTACTCAACTTCTGGTAACCGACGGCTGGTTTTTCCGACAGATTAGACTTGAGAAGGTTCATTGATTCCTTCTTCTCAGAGTCAGTTGTTGGATTAATTTGCTTTGATTGAACTAGTAACTGCTCCTCAACTTCACGATGAGCTGTTTGCTTGTTTTTCAGCTGCTTGTCGACGATCTGATTTGACTTGCAGGGTAGTGGCTGCCTCTCTTCACCAGCTTTCCGGTTTTCGTCGCAAGGCGTTCGATATTCTGATGACTTGAGTTCCGAAGTCTTCTTTTCGTCAACTGACTTCCGTAAAGTGGATTTGAGTTGCGGTAAAGACTCTCCAAGGACAGTCGAGTTGTTGTTGTTGTTGTTGTTCTGATGACCTCCTCCATCTGATGGCTGCTTTTCAATTTTAGAAATTTTGTCTCCAGGCTGCGGTTGTACAACTGAATTGTGATTATTAGTTATGTTGGTCTCCCTTTTCAGTTCCTTCTTCACCACAGTGTCTTCTATGAGTGATGTACTAGTTGTCATCTTATTGATTAGTGAGGTGGGTTGCTTACAGCTGTCTGTGTTCAAGGTCCTAGGGGTGTTTGTATTTTGTTGTTCAGAAGTCGAGTTATTATTTCTGTCAACTAAAGGCTTCACCCTGCCGAGTTCAGGTCCGGGATGTGGAGCAGAAGAAGACTTCTTCCCAAACTCTGAATCGAAAGCCAGTTTCTTAAGTGGTTGATGGCTGGCAGGAACTGGACGTTTCTTTTTCAAATCCAACCCTCCGAAAGTAGTTCCAGGCATCACACGGGCACGGGTTACCTTCTTCGGTGTTATGACAGCCTTCGATTCAGGGCTTTCACTTTCTTGAAACAGGTCGCCGTCATCTTCCTGATCCTCATCAGGTTTTGGTCTCTTGTTGCGTTGGTTACTTTCTTGTGCATCTCGCCGCTTGTTTTTCGTCAACTTTCCATTGCCTGTTGTGTATCTCCGAAGTATCATTTAATTAGTTCCAACAACATGGGAACAGCAGGCTGGAAAATATAATTAAAAGTAACCCCAGTTCCCCCTTACTTATTATTCATCATAAGACACGCTATCACTTTATTGTGGTATCTGGAAATACTGAAATGCGAATTAATTGAGTTTGCGTCTAATAAAGTTATCGTAACACTGCTCGTAGTATTTTGATAAGAAGGATCCAAAATGAGATATCTAATTGCGATTGCTGTCGGTAATGATCTCACGATAGCAGTTGTTGTTAATTCTTTTTTTATTTTTATTTATTTTTCGTTTGGGTGTCGGTCTTTAATTCTTTTATTTTATTTTATTTTTTTTTTAAAACCGAACCAATACAGCGGTTTATGTCCAGCGGACAGGGTGACAGCCCTAACTTCTCAAGAAACTGTCAGCACTGCTGATAAGCAGCAGCAACAGGACTCCAACGAATTGAAGAAGAGTGATGACAACTACTCTCAAACAGCTACTCAGACAGCATCAGTACAGAATTGTCGAGACATGCAAGTAAATCGAGGCTCGTGTGACAGTTCTGACGGATCTTTGTCCGGATGTTTTGATTCGAATATTAACATAAAATAGAACAACGCTTCATATAATGATCTCTGAGGATTAGTTAGATAAGTCGTATTAATTCCTCTATCAGAATCAGAATGTTTAACAACATAAAGAAGATGATTTGAATGAGTCAACTGTTCTAACGATAAAGTAAATAAACCTGGACATCTATTATGTGAATATCTTAATACTGTTGAGTGTCCCTGCCATTCGACAACGAGATTACACTTCGATCCGGATCCGAAGTGGTAGCTGTCAAGAAGAGCAGCGAAGACGTGAATAATTAATTCAACATCTCTGACGTCTTGCTTATCACAGAAACCATCTCCAGCTGTTGCTTTCACTCTTTGAATGAACTTTTGTCTTTGTGTTCTAGTTTGCTTCATACCAGCAGTTTGTGCATCATACTCAGTGGGATGGGTAGTACTTGGGATGTTGTTCTCAATAGCCATTACTCTCTCTAACTTCAATCTTTTTAAGAGGATTTGTCTAGTCTGTTGTTGTTATTATTATTATGAGACCTAAAGGTTTGTGGACATCAATCGCACGAGTTCATTGCAATAGTTGAACGTGTTAAGAACCCTCAAGATTATAATTAACATACGGCTAGTCTGCTTGCCCGACCAGGTCTGTCTCCTCCCCAGGAGTTGATTTCCTGTGAAAGCATCTTCAGCATTCCATTGAGGGAGTCTGTTTTGTATTTGATTTGTAATTATCTCAAAAAGGATAGCACGACGAAAGTTGGAACATCACTCCGTGTGTGTGAACATTTAGTTAACAACGTGACCTCGCAAACAAGGAACACTTTGTAGAATCATCAGGTTGTTAGAGAAAGCGGTTGAAATAGAAGTGCAACAAGAGATCCCTCTCAGGGATGGTTTCAGGTTGTCGATGTACTGACCAGCTACCAAAATAAAATAAATGAAACAAACCTTTCTTTGCCTGCTGCTGCTGCGGCTTTTGCTGGGCTCCGAATCCAGTTGCTCCAAATCCGCCCCCAAACCCACCACCACCTCCGAACCCGCCGCCACCACCAAATCCACCTCCTCCTCCAAACCCGCCTCCACCACCGAAACCTGTTGTCTGCCCAAATGCTGGTGCCCCAAAACCTGTTTGGGCAGCACTCTGCTGATCAGCTGGTTCTTTTAAAGAAATGTACAACAGAAACTGTTCGAGTGGCATTCTATTCAGTTCTTTGATAGTTCTGATTCCCTTATCGACTTCAGTTATCTGTTTGATTGTTTAATACAAAAGTTTTATACCAGAGAGGACTCTACTACTCTACTACAGTTAGTCAGGTAATACGACTAGTCTAGATATGAAAACTGATTACAAAATAAATAACAAGGATACAAACCATCTTGTCGAGCTGCATTATGTGATTTGTGATCCCCCGCTGCAGGTCTGACGCCTCCACAGTTAGCGCACCAGCGTCCTTACCAATCAGCTGTAGGATGGATCGGTAACTTGTCTCAACGAGATGATGAAGAGGAGGAGCAGCCTTCACTTGATCAAAAGCTGACCCGCCGATACCAATTCCATTTGGTTGCGCAGATTTAAAATTAAAGTCAGCAGCAGGCGAGGCCAGCTGATCATTAAAAGGGTGAAATTGATTGTGAGGAGATATGAACGCTGGTGATCGGCAGATATCTGGACTTTGAAAGTGAACAGGGGAGGCTCCATAACCACCAGTAGAGTACTGCGGACTGGCACCATATCCTCCGAATTGCATTGGTGATGATGGTCCTAATTGGTTGCCGTACATTGATTGAGTTGATCGATATCCACCTCCAAACATATCATTCTGTTGTTGACCAAATCCTGATAATCCCCCACTTCCCTCCATTTGTAAGTTCATCGTCCGCCAAGGAGGTTCCATCTGTTGAGGTTGTTGATCTGCTGGTTGTACAGAACTTGCTCTTCCAGTCGGTTCTTCAGAAGGTTTCTTCTCACCAGACAGTTTCTTTAGTACAATATTCAGAGCGAAGTCTGGTAGTGGAGTGAAAACAACATCTTTCCAACTAACTCCTCGCATTTCTTTCCAATGAGCAGCTCTGTAGTATCCCTGCAGAGTCAAAAGACAAATCTCAACAACAACCAGCCATCCGAATGTCAATCCTTGGAGTGGACTCCACCAGCATCTGGAAACAACTGGTAACCTCTCCGCTAACCAACAAGTAAGGATAATCATAGAAAGTTTAGCGAGCTTACTGGCTGCATCTGAATTACTGTGTCGTGTTTTCCAGGCAGCCTCTCCCGTGTATTTACCTCGGCAGGAAGCATCCATCTTGGCCCACTTTACATCCTTTCCGGCATCGACGGGCCATCGTTGTCGAGTAGTCGACATGACCTGATGGAAGTAATTAATTAATTAAAAGTAATGAAATAAATAATTAATTAGAACTACTGCAGTCGAACACTATTCATTCTAAAAGACTGTAAAGACTGTTAAGGAATTATTATAATATTTTAAGTATCGGAAGACAAGTATTGTGGCATCAGCCTCCGGTCATTAATTTTTGATGAGCAAACAGAAATGTTTAAATTTACTTTTTATAATTTCCTCCACTTCCTAAAGTTCTGTGGTAGAGTTGATCGTCAAGTCAGATGACTGCGGGAATCCTATCGGCTGACATGTCTGAGGACGTGTTGTTGATCCGCCGCCTTGTTCTTCCTTTTATGTTTTACTTGTTCCTTAAGTTTGCCTGCATCTCTCTCTGTTCCATCTCCTGTTGCTTTTTCTTAATAAGTTCTTCTCTCGCATTCATTTCTAACTGCTTGTTATCGACTTCAATTTTTGTCTGCGGGTCATCAAGAAAAGGTTTCCAAGTGTAGTACGAACAAGTCAGTCCTATGACTGTTCCCAATACAATACTTTCTATTTTGATCGCTCTGGCAGACATGTTTTGTTCGAATCTGACAGGCAATAGAAATACATTCGAGAGGAGTAAACAGTCGGGGGGAGTGAAGGAATGACAACCATCATATACACCCACGAGGTCTTTTCATTAAATAACTGAATGTAAATAATATAACAATCTCCAACTACTATCACAATACGGTAGTCACAATTGATAACTGATGAACGTAAGGAAAGGAAAAGGGAAAAAACAAAAAAAAAATTTGATTTTTCGCACTTCCGATAAAAAGATTGCAATGAAAGCAACAACACGGGAGGCGGGTTAGAACTTTACGAATACAAAACTAATGTGCGCCTCACCTAACCATTCGATACTCGCATCGATCACAAAGTAACTCAAAGCTAATAATGTGCAGCAAGAGTAAATAAACAACTTCAAGACTGATAACAATAAATAGTAGTGAATCAGAATGATAAACCAATCTCTAACTCAGATGATATCATCTGTTATATAAGCTGTTTATAATCTGAAAGTCGGTAGTGATGGACCACCACGGTAATCAAATGAAAAGAATAACCGAAAGTAATGTTGTCAAAAACAACAATTTTAGAGACCTGCTCCCGCACGCTTTCTTCTTTTGGCACCTCGCTTGGATTTGTTTTTTCTGATTTTGGACTGTTCTTTTCTGAAAGTTACATTTAATTTATCTGTCTGATGTTCACGAACAAGTACTTGAGCTTGTTCTGTAGCTAATATCGATTTGACCATACTGTGAGCGATGTTTCGACGCTTTCGAGGACGTTCATGGATTCGGTTTAGATCTGTCTTGCTTCCAATCTCTTCCGCAAATTCGTAGAACTCTGGAAGCGGTTCTTTGTTAGGTCGTTGCCAGTTATCCTTACCAGTTAAATAATTACTCCATCTCAATAACTTTAATGCTTGCTTAGCTTCATTACCTCCTTCTCCCTTCTTCATTCCACCCCATCTCGTTAGAGTTGATGCCGCTAACTTCTTTCTGTCTTTCTTTGCTTTGTTTACTTCAATAGGGTTCGGTACTGTTCTGCTGTTAAGAAACTCTGCTTTCTGTGTGATTGCATGTTTTTGAAGCAACTGATCAATGTCACGCGGTACTTGCGCTCCTCTCTTTGACATGTTTTGTGTGTCTTTCTTTAACAAAATGAAAATAATTAAAAGAAATTTCAACATCGAGAGGATTTCCTTTAGTGTTGATTAACTAATCAAAAAACACAACGTAATGATTGTGTTGGCTGTTTATAAATAAGAAGTAATATCAAAAATCCCACAAGTTCCCTTACTCAAGTAGTTCCTTTCCCGACTAACGACAATCGTGTTTTTGCATTTGATTCCTTTATTGATTCCGAAGTGACGGCTAGAGAGCTGTTGAAGGAACGGCTCAAAAGTTGAGGTTTGGTCATCTTCTTGGAAACGATGTACAGGAAGGGAGGATTTGCTTTCCTCTTTTAGATATTATTAAACATTACGTAAGACTGATTCTATTCAATATGAATATCGATAAACTAATGCCTCACTAAGTGACTGAGTCTGTCTATGACTTGTCAGTACTATTATTTCATGTACCTGTCAAGGAATCGTCTGTGAAAGTCGTTTCTCACGGAGTCGTTTATAAATCTTCTCTTAATTTCTGGCTCACTTCGAGTTTGATTTTTGAAGAGCACATCGTCATCCCATCGACGCTTTGTTTTGAACCCTCCCTCCTCTTCATCCGACTCGTCAGCTAGTTTGAGAAGAGGATTTCCCTTTATCATTTCTTCTTCTCTCCGTTCCTGGTCTTCTCTGGCTTTCTTTAGAGAAGCCTGGTGTCGTTCTTCCTTTAAGCGCTCTAGTTCCCTTCTTACTTCGAGTTCTTCGTCACTGTCATCTGATGAATCAGAATCTGTTTATTGTTTTTGTTTATATTAATCTCACGGATGGTGTTGTTGTTTTTTTTTATTTTATAAAAACATACCACTGGAGTCTAAGGCAACGTCTGCGTCTTGTACCTTCTTCTTTGTAACTTTATCATCTGGTACTTTAATGTTTTTCCCAATTAAGTCATTTCTCTTTTTCAATGTAAGCTCGCCCGCCTGATCTCGAGCACGTACCGTTCTGGTACCAGCAACTTGGCGATTGCCTCCGGGAGTGTCGGCGGTCGCGACAGCGGACACGTATGTAGGTCGGTGCGCAGTAGTCATATTTAGTTAGTTACTACTTGGGAAATATAGATTAATGAGAATCAGTTATACAGAAATAACTAATCCATTTGACAATCCAAAACAAGTTGTATTGCATTGCGTAGTTTATAACCTACGAGGAAAAGGGTTGCGTTAAAATCAATTTTAACAAATTACTTTTGCGATGTGTTGCGTTAGCGCATCTGACATGCGACTGCAAAGTCGCGACGGACATGATGTTGAAACGAAAGGAACCGACAGGAGAGAAAATAGAAAAACTCTCCCGCTGTGGGCGATTCCTTTCTTTTCTTGGGAATGCGTTACAAGGACACCATAGCAACAATAAATGAACGAAATGTAAATTGAGAAGTCGAACAGACCCCCATCCAAAAAAAAACAAGAAACGTAAAAATAAATAAATAAGCCACAACTCATAAATAACCGTTTTTTAATTTGTTTGAGAGGATAAAGGGTCTATAAACAGGTAGATCAGAGAGCCAACTACACTGACAAGAACAACAAGTTCAGTGCAAGCGGCTAGTCTTTCTGACCAGAATCAAATATACCAACTAAGACAACACTTTCCAATGTGTTTCGGTAGGAATAATAATAAGTTAGTGCACTAAATCAAAACATATTTTAAAAAAAAATAAAATAAAATAAATAAAACACATTATTCTACTGGTTCCATAAAACACTATGGAAGAGACGTAGTTTCAGAGTCCTTAAGAGTGTCAGGCAGGTACTTATTATTTAAAAAGGGTTTGAACTATTCAAACATAAATCTCAAGGTATTGAAGAGACCAGACTTCACCTAAAAATACCTCAGATGATGACAACTATCAACTCGGGTAGGATGATAGACGATAAGATTAAAACTAATAATACGACAGAATATTAAGACCATCACCAATCGCAGCTATAAAGCGGAAGGGGAGGGTAACTTGATTGGAGGGAGGGAGTAATGAGGAAACCCTCGGGAGGTCTCCTCAATTTTAGAAAGCTGAGCTGCGATGATAAAATACAAAAAGACAATTTACTTTGCTAAGAAGTTGATAGCGTTTTGACAGAAAGGGAAAAAGAGAATCCTTCTAAGACACCCCTCCGTAACTACAGTGGAGAGTAAACAGAACAAACTTATTTGTACACGTGAACGATGCTGGAAAACTAACGCTGGCTCTTTCTCTACAAAAAATTGAAAATTAAGAAACGAAGAAGGAAACATATCCTCCGATAAATTCATCTGATCTGAAAATGATTTTCATATTCTTTAAAAGACTTTCGTTAATAAGAATCCCTCCTACTAACTCACCGCAAGAATGACTATTTATCCGCAGTCAGTAATAAGGAATACATATGTCTGGTTTATTTATACTTTTCTTAGAAAAAGTTTTTGCGATAGAAAGAGAATTCTCAGCAGCGAAATAATACACTTTTACTATTACTAATTTGGTTGGTTCACCACGTTACACAACGACTACTACTAATGAGACAATTACATTACTTTTGGGGAGATTAAAAAAAAAATAATAATTAGATAGAAATAGATAAGGATATCTGATACTATTGCGATGCAACAAACTTAAAGGGAGCATCGGGTTAGCTCCAGAGAGCTACTAGTGGCAACAAGCAATGTAATTAGACCCAATCTTAACAGGGGTTATAGTAATCTACTTTCTTAAGGACAAAAAAAAAAAAAAAAAAAAAAAAAAAAAAGGAGACGAAAAAGACTACACAGCGAACCGTTTGTGTTACTCAACCTAATAATCACACATAAGAATAGCTATAAGGATAAATAAAAGCACTCACTGGTTTGTCATTCCACTAGTCCCTTTTATTGTATGTTTTTTTTTATTTTGTTTTCAATTTACAGGCCATTCTCTTAAAAAGTAAGCAAGAAGGGAAAACAAAATGTAAAATAAGGGAGAGTAATCATTCTGTTTTAACAACATACATGATTTAACTTACAGTAGACAGACAAAACGTTACAAACAAAACCAAAAAAAAAAAACAAGACTGGGAAGGAATAGGCCGTTATAATAAAATATAAGGAAAAAAAACAGATGCTTTCCTTTTATTTTAAAATCTAATTGGCTCTCGGGAGGGGGAGTCTTGGTTTTTTTTTTTTTTTAAAAAAAAACAACAAACGAGCAACAAACCTCCCAAGCTAGCAACAGGTAAATGAGAAGCGTAGAGTGGGAGATTATTAAACATCAAAAAAGAAAGGGAACGGATACCAAGAAATATTGAAACAGATGTTCACAACACACTCGAACACTAGTGAGGTTGAGGTTATAATCTCACTCGATTAACATCAAAAGTGGGAGGATTAGAACTATCACTCGGAACTGGACTGTTGTGTTCATTCTTTAACAGACTTACAGAAACTGACTTCTCATCGGTTGTGAATTTAGCATTTCCGTTTTGGAAATTGAAATCACTTTGAGTATCCATCTCCGAATCGAATATCATCTCCGGCATGGCCTCCGCCATCTCTGCAAAGTCATCAAACGCATCATCACCAGCGTAACGATTGTCGTCATCTTTATTTCTGTAGCGATAGATTAACCAGGCTATTCCTGTACATAATCCTAAACCTGTTATTAATACTAACCAGAAACACCATCCGATGAATGGTTTCCAACAATTGCTGTCATCTCCTTCGTCTTCGTGTGCTCCCAGGAAGCTGCCGTCATCCATCGCAGTTGTGTTTGTGAACTGATTTTGTTATTATTTTGAAAATACCTTTTATTGAAAATCTTATAAATAACAACAACAGCGAGTACATACCTCAGTCAGAGTCAATGTGATTGTTTCCGTCTTTGAGAAGTAGCAACGAGGAAACTCACCAAAAGCTCCGGCGGCACATGACCTGTGTGATGATTATTTGTGATTGATAAATACTTTACTCTAAATAGTGACTTAGACATTAAAACACTTCCATACCGGCATTTCAACTGCTCGTAAACAGGAGGACAATACTCACAATGTTCGCCTTCCCAACCTGCTAGACAACTGCAGATGCAGAAACCCTCTGAAACAGTAACTTCAGAAGCTCTTCCATTGCAGTCATCATCAATATAACAATCTCTACAAGTTGGATAATCAAATAGAAAAGGTAAACACTTTGAACAGCTGTCATCGTAGACTCTCTTATTACAATAGTCACAAGAGTCACCAATCCATTGATCTGTACAATCACAAACACAGAACTGTCGAAGTCCATTATCTGTTATGTTAGTACCACGACCATTACAATGATCATTAATTGAACACTTAATACATGATGGGTAGTTAATATATCCTTCTTGACACTGATCACAGAATATTCCTTCATATGGAAATGGACACACAGAACAGTCATCAGAAGACCATTTGTTTGAACACTCGCAATTACAAGTAGAGTTGATGGTGTGATGAGAGACTGATATCGCGTTGTTACTACAGTTACCAATTACAGTACACTCTCTACCACATGAAGGATACCTATCAAATCCTTTATGACATTCATCACAATTAGCTCCAGTGTACAGTTCTGGGCAGATCTCACATGAGGATCCTGTCCATGAATTAATGCAGTCACATGTACAGTTCTCTTTCAAGACGTCAGTACTAACAATTGTTGCTCTCGCATTACAATCTGACACAACAGAACATTTATAGCAAGTTGGGTAATTAATATAACCATCTGCACAGACATCACAATCCACACCACTATACTTTAAAGGACAGTAGTCACACTGTGGATTACTCCACTGACCTGTACAATTACAATCACAAGTATAATTATTTAGAATACCAACAGAGTCAGCATTATTACTACAGTGTTGTGATGTAGAACAGAGTGTACAAGTTGGATAATTTATTCTATTATCTGAACAGATGTCACAATTGACTCCTCCGTACCGAATTGGACAAGTGTCGCATTCGAGACCTTCCCAGTTGGTGGTACAATTACAAATACAAATACCTGTCGGAGGTAGCCATTCAACAGAAATAGCATTGCCTGCAGTACAATTATTATCTAATGTACAAGCAGGTGTACAGGTTGGGTAATTTATAAAACCTGGTGAGCAACTATCACAGGCCACTCCCATGTAGTTAGTAGGACACGTCAAACAGTTGTCTCCGGTAAATTGATTCTTACAATTACAAATACACCTCGTGAGTGTCGCAGTTATTGTCTCCGCATTGTTATTACAATGATTAAAATTATCACATTGTGTACATTGAGGAGCGAGACCCATCCATCCATCTGCACATGTTGAACAGGTTAGTAGATCCATTCCGGGGGGACAGCCGTCACAGAGAGGACCTAAGAAACTATTTTTACAGCTGCAAAGACATCCGTCATTTAAAATATTCGAAGTAACTGAAATGGCGTTACCACTACAATGGAGATCTACAGTACATTCATCACAGAGTGGGAATTCAATAAAACCAGTAGCACATCCATCACAGTTACCTGCGAACTTGCTGTCACATATGTCGCATGCCGCACCAAGATATTGATTGCTGCATGAGCAGTCACAGTTTGAAGTTGCTGAATTAAATATTACAGAGATCGCTTTATTAATACCTCCGCATGAACTAATTGTACAGATATCTCCACAGAGAGGATAATCTTTTAATCCAACGGCACAGTTATCGCAGAGTGCTCCAGAAAACTTTACGGAGTCACAAACATCACAACTACCAGTTAATGAATGAGTCCAACTGTTCTCACAATCACAAACACACTTTGTGTTGTTCGCATTTGATTTCGCAACACCGTGACTGGAACAGTGGACGTCATCATCACATTTAATACAATTCGGGAAAGTAATGTATCCAACAGCACATCTATCGCATGTTGTCTGATCATATTTATCATCGCAAGTATCACAAGTTAGACCTGTCCATTGATTGCTGCAGTCACAGTTACAAATATCATTTACTACAGTTGCTTTTATTGCATGATTGGAACAACCTGTTTGAACATCACATTTTGTACATGTCGGGTATCCGTAGTAACCTGTCGTACAGTTGTCGCAGTTTTGTTGTTCAAACTGCGGTGGGCAAACAGAACATTGCGTACCACTAAGTGGAGATACCCAACTGTCTTCACAGAGGCATTCACACTTTGTTTGTGATGGATTTGGTTGAACAGAAATAGCATTCTGACAGTGAACAGTAACATTACACATCTCACATGTCGGGAAGTTAATTCTATTCGTTGAACAAACATCACAGTTCGGACCTTCGTATTGAGGTTTGCAATCAGAACATTGAGGACCTGTCCAATTATTTAAACAATTACAAACACACTCTGTTCTGTTTCCATTATCAGATATCGAAGAAGCGTGACCAGAACAAGTATTGATGTCACACATCATACAAGTTGGGTAGTTGATGTGTCCAACTGAACAAGTGTCACACTCAAGGTTAGTGTTGTCGTATCTGAGATCACAAACTTCACATTGACTACCTGACCAAGAGTTCTCACAATCACATTGACAACTAGTCTGAGTAATATCATTTGTTACATTAGTAGCGTGTCCACTACAGTGATTTAATAATGTACATTCTGTACAAGTATCGAAGTTTATCCTACCACTCGCACACTCATCACAGTTGAGTCCTCCGTACTCTGAGGGGCAAACATCACACGTTTTCCCCGTCCACTTGTTGTCGCAGACACAAGCACATTCGGATCTCATTCCGTCATCAGCTACAGAGATCGCATGACCACTACAGTGAATTAAATTATCACAAAGTGTACAAGATGGATAGTTTATATGATTAGCTGAACACTTATCGCAGTCTGACCCTTCGTATTTGGATTCACAAGTGCAGGTGCAGACGTCGAGCACCGTATCAACTCCAACTGTAGCAGCGTGTCCATTACAATGAAGAGAGTTGTCACAGAGAGTGCAGGTCGGGTAATTAATGTGATCTGCTGAACAGCTGTCACAAGAGTCACCATCGTATTGATTACTACAAGTACACGTACAGGTGTCGGTTGTCTTGTTTGCATCTACTGAGATTGCGTGTCCATTGCAGTGAGTTGTGTTGGTGCACTCTGTGCAATTATCGAAGTTTATCCTACCACTCGCACACTCATCACAGTTGAGTCCTCCGTACTCTGAGGGGCAAACATCACACGTCTTCCCCGCCCACTTGTTGTCGCAGACACAAACACATTCGGATCTCATTCCGTCATCAGCTACAGAGATCGCATGACCACTACAGTGAATTAAATTATCACAAAGTGTACAAGATGGATAGTTTATATGATTAGCTGAACACTTATCGCAGTCTGACCCTTCGTACTGGGATTCACAAGTGCAGGTGCAGACGTCGAGCACCGTATCAACTCCAACTGTTGCAGCGTGTCCATTACAATGAAGAGAGTTGTCACAGAGAGTGCAGGTCGGGTAGTTAATGTGATCTGCTGAACAGCTGTCACAAGAGTCACCATCGTATTGATTACTACAAGTACACGTACAGGAATCGGTTGTTTTATTAACTCCAACATAAGTAGCGTGACTATTACAGTCAGTTAGATTACTACACCTCCCACAAGATGGGAATCCAACAGCACCAGTCGCACATTCATCACAATCAGGACCTCCATAAGTAGAAGGACAAGTTAGACAGTCGTTACCTGTCCACATATTACGACAATCACATTTACAGAATGATCTATCCCCGTTATCTGTTACAGAGTCAGCATTGTTATTACAGTGAGTAGCTGTAGTACATTTTTCACATTGAGGAAATGGTTTAATGTATCCTGCAGCACAACTTCCACAGTTTAGTTCATACTTTACATCACAATTATCACATGCTGGTCCTGTCCATTGATTACTACATGTGCACAAACAGGATTGTTTATTATTATCAGTAACTGAAACAGCATTACCTGAACAGTCTGTCGTCGTATCACATTTTCTACAAGTTGGGTAGTTAATATGATCTGAAGAACAACTATCGCAAGCAATTCCTTCAAAACCTGTTTTACAATTACAGTTACAACTCGTTCTGCTGCCATCTTCAATAACAGAATCCGCATTACCATTACAATGAATAGAATTGTTACAAAGAGTACAAGATGGATAGTTTATATGACCTGTTATACATTTATCACAATTACTTCCTTCAAACAAACCAACACAGAGATTACAAGTATCACCTGACCACTGATTACTACAATCACAAATACATTTATCATTAACAACAGTCGCTGAATTAGAATTACCATTGCAAGCATCAATTGGTGTGCAAGGCAAACAATTTGGAAAATCAAACTTTCCGACAGCACAAACATCGCAATTTGGTCCACCAAATTCTGAAGGACAAACACTGCAATCGGTTGAAGTCCATTTATTATCACAACTACACACACAACTTGTTCTCGTACCATCATCAGTCACTGAGGAAGCGTGGTTTGAACAATGAGCACCTACTTCACACTCAATACAGTTGGGGAAGTCGATATGGCCAACAGCACAAACATCACAATCCCCACTGTACTTGGCATCACAGCTGTCACAAGTGGTACCAGTCCATTTGTTACGGCAGTCACACTCGCAATTCTGTTTCAAAGCGTCCGATACAACGCTGTCAGCATGATCAGAACAGTGATCCTTTACAGTACATCCTCCACAAGTTGGGTATCCGATGTATCCATCAGCACACTTGTCACATGTTGTTCCATTAAATGAATTCCCACAAGAACAAACACAAGTATTCCGCATACCATCATCTGTCACACTGTTCGCATGTCCACTACAGTGAGCTGCAACAGTACACTCCGTACAAGTCGGGTAGTTGACGTGTCCAACAGAACACTGACTGCAATCAGATTCAGTGAAACCTGCTTCACAAGAACAGGCACATGTAGTCCTCGTACCATCATCAGTCACTGAGGAAGCGTGGTTTGAACAATGAGCACCAACTTCACACTCAATACAGTTGGGGAAGTCGATATGGCCAACAGCACAAACATCACAATCTCCACTGTACTTGGCATCACAGCTGTCACAAGTGGTACCAGTCCATTTGTTACGGCAGTCACACTCGCAGTTCTGTTTCAAAGCGTCCGAAACAACGCTGCCAGCATGATCGGAACAGTGATCCTTAACTGTACACTTCGTACAAGTTGGGTATCCGATGTAATTATCAGCACAGCTGTCACAAGAGGATCCCGTAAATGCTGTCTTACAGGTGCAGACACAAGTATTCCGCATACCATCATCTGTCACACTGTTCGCATTTCCACTACAGTGAGCTGCAACAGTACACTCCGTACAAGTCGGGTAGCTAACGTGTCCAACAGAACATTGACTGCAATCAGATCCAGTGAAACCTGCTTCACAAGAACAAGCACATGTAGCCCTCGTACCATCATCAGTCACTGAGGAAGCGTGGTTTGAACAATGAGCACCAACTTCACACTCAATACAGTTGGGGAAGTCGATGTGGCCAACAGCACAAACATCACAATCCCCACTGTACTTGGCGTCACAGCTGTCACAAGTGGTACCAGTCCATTTGTTACGGCAGTCACACTCGCAATTCTGTTTCGATGCATCAGATTTCACACTATCAGCATGATCAGAACAGTGATCCTTTACAGTACATCCTCCACAAGTTGGGTATCCGATGTATCCATCAGCACACTTGTCACATGTTGTTCCATTAAATGAATTCCCACAAGAACAAACACAAGTATTCCGCATACCATCATCTGTCACACTGTTCGCATGTCCACTACAGTGAGCTGCAACAGTACACTCCGTACAAGTCGGGTAGTTGACGTGTCCAACAGAACATTGACTGCAATCAGATCCAGTGAAACCTGCTTCACAAGAACAGGCACATGTAGTCCTCGTACCATCATCAGTCACTGAGGAAGCGTGGTTTGAACAATGAGCACCAACTTCACACTCAACACAGTTGGGGAAGTCGATATGGCCAACAGCACAAACATCACAATCTCCACTGTACTTGGCATCACAGCTGTCACAAGTGGTACCAGTCCATTTGTTACGGCAGTCACACTCGCAATTCTGTTTCAAAGCGTCCGACACAACGCTGTCAGCATGATCAGAACAGTGATCCTTAACTGTACACTTCGTACAAGTTGGGTATCCGATGTAATTATCAGCACAGCTGTCACAAGAGGATCCCGTAAATGCTGTCTTACAGGTGCAGACACAAGTATTCCGCATACCATCATCTGTCACACTGTTCGCATTTCCACTACAGTGAGCTGCAACAGTACACTCCGTACAAGTCGGGTAGTTGACGTGTCCAACAGAACATTGACTGCAATCAGATCCAGTGAAACCTGCTTCACAAGAACAAGCACATGTAGTCCTCGTACCATCATCAGTCACTGAGGAAGCGTGGTTTGAACAATGAGCACCAACTTCACACTCAACACAGTTGGGGAAGTCGATATGGCCAACAGCACAAACATCACAATCTCCACTGTACTTGGCATCACAGCTGTCACAAGTGGTACCAGTCCATTTGTTACGGCAGTCACACTCGCAATTCTGTTTCAAAGCGTCCGACACAACGCTGTCAGCATGATCAGAACAGTGATCCTTAACTGTACACTTCGTACAAGTTGGGTATCCGATGTAATTATCAGCACAGCTGTCACAAGAGGATCCCGTAAATGCTGTCTTACAGGTGCAGACACAAGTATTCCGCATACCATCATCTGTCACACTGTTCGCATTTCCACTACAGTGAGCTGCAACAGTACACTCCGTACAAGTCGGGTAGTTGACGTGTCCAACAGAACATTGACTGCAATCAGATCCAGTAAAACCTGCTTCACAAGAACAAGCACATGTAGTCCTCGTACCATCATCAGTCACTGAGGAAGCGTGGTTTGAACAATGAGCACCAACTTCACACTCAATACAGTTGGGGAAGTCGATGTGGCCAACAGCACAAACATCACAATCCCCACTGTACTGTGCATCACAGCTGTCACAAGTGGTACCAGTCCATTTGTTACGGCAGTCACACTCGCAATTCTGTTTCAAAGCGTCCGATACAACGCTGTCAGCATGATCGGAACAGTGATCCTTAACTGTACACTTCGTACAAGTTGGGTATCCGATGTAATTATCGGCACAACTGTCACAAGAGGATCCCGTAAATGCTGTCTTACAGGTGCAGACACAAGTATTCCGCATACCATCATCTGTCACACTGTTCGCATGTCCACTACAGTGAGCTGCAACAGTACACTCCGTACAAGTCGGGTAGCTAACGTGTCCAACAGAACACTGACTGCAATCAGATCCAGTGAAACCTGCTTCACAAGAACAAGCACATGTAGTCCTCGTACCATCATCAGTCACTGAGGAAGCGTGGTTTGAACAATGAGCACCAACTTCACACTCAACACAGTTGGGGAAGTCGATATGGCCAACAGCACAAACATCACAATCTCCACTGTACTTGGCATCACAGCTGTCACAAGTGGTACCAGTCCATTTGTTACGGCAGTCACACTCGCAATTCTGTTTCGATGCATCAGATTTCACACTATCAGCATGATCAGAACAGTGATCCTTAACTGTACACTTCGTACAAGTTGGGTATCCGATGTAATTATCAGCACAGCTGTCACAAGAAGATCCCGTAAATGCTGTCTTACAGGTGCAGACACAAGTATTCCGCATACCATCATCTGTCACACTGTTCGCATGTCCACTACAGTGAGCTGCAACTGTACACTCCGTACAAGTCGGGTAGCTAACGTGTCCAACAGAACACTGACTGCAATCAGATCCAGTGAAACCTGCTTCACAAGAACAGGCACATGTAGTCCTCGTACCATCATCAGTCACTGAGGAAGCGTGGTTTGAACAATGAGCACCAACTTCACACTCAACACAGTTGGGGAAGTCGATATGGCCAACAGCACAAACATCACAATCCCTACTGTACTTGGCATCACAGCTGTCACAAGTGGTACCAGTCCATTTGTTACGGCAGTCACACTCGCAGTTCTGTTTCAAAGCGTCCGAAACAACGCTGCCAGCATGATCGGAACAGTGATCCTTAACTGTACACTTCGTACAAGTTGGGTATCCGATGTAATTATCAGCACAGCTGTCACAAGAGGATCCCGTAAATGCTGTCTTACAGGTGCAGACACAAGTATTCCGCATACCATCATCTGTCACACTGTTCGCATTTCCACTACAGTGAGCTGCAACAGTACACTCCGTACAAGTCGGGTAGCTAACGTGTCCAACAGAACATTGACTGCAATCAGATTCAGTAAAACCTGCTTCACAAGAACAAGCACATGTAGTCCTCGTACCATCATCAGTCACTGAGGAAGCGTGGTTTGAACAATGAGCACCAACTTCACACTCAATACAGTTGGGGAAGTCGATGTGGCCAACAGCACAAACATCACAATCTCCACTGTACTTGGCATCACAGCTGTCACAAGTGATACCAGTCCATTTGTTACGGCAGTCACACTCGCAATTCTGTTTCAAAGCGTCCGAAACAACGCTGCCAGCATGATCGGAACAGTGATCCTTAACTGTACACTTCGTACAAGTTGGGTATCCGATGTAATTATCAGCACAGCTGTCACAAGAGGATCCCGTAAATGCTGTCTTACAGGTGCAGACACAAGTATTCCGCATACCATCATCTGTCACACTGTTCGCATTTCCACTACAGTGAGCTGCAACAGTACACTCCGTACAAGTCGGGTAGCTAACGTGTCCAACAGAACATTGACTGCAATCAGATCCAGTGAAACCTGCTTCACAAGAACAAGCACATGTAGTCCTCGTACCATCATCAGTCACTGAGGAAGCGTGGTTTGAACAATGAGCACCAACTTCACACTCAATACAGTTGGGGAAGTCGATGTGGCCAACAGCACAAACATCACAATCTCCACTGTACTTGGCATCACAGCTGTCACAAGTGGTACCAGTCCATTTGTTACGGCAGTCACACTCGCAATTCTGTTTCAAAGCGTCCGACACAACGCTGTCAGCATGATCAGAACAGTGATCCTTAACTGTACACTTCGTACAAGTTGGGTATCCGATGTAATTATCGGCACAACTGTCACAAGAGGATCCCGTAAATGCTGTCTTACAGGTGCAGACACAAGTATTCCGCATACCATCATCTGTCACACTGTTCGCATTTCCACTACAGTGAGCTGCAACAGTACACTCCGTACAAGTCGGGTAGCTAACGTGTCCAACAGAACACTGACTGCAACCAGATCCAGTGAAACCTGCTTCACAAGAACAAGCACATGTAGTCCTCGTACCATCATCAGTCACTGAGGAAGCGTGGTTTGAACAATGAGCACCAACTTCACACTCAATACAGTTGGGGAAGTCGATGTGGCCAACAGCACAAACATCACAATCTCCACTGTACTTGGCATCACAGCTGTCACAAGTGATACCAGTCCATTTGTTACGGCAGTCACACTCGCAATTCTGTTTCAAAGCGTCCGAAACAACGCTGCCAGCATGATCGGAACAGTGATCCTTAACTGTACACTTCGTACAAGTTGGGTATCCGATGTAATTATCAGCACAGCTGTCACAAGAGGATCCCGTAAATGCTGTCTTACAGGTGCAGACACAAGTATTCCGCATACCATCATCTGTCACACTGTTCGCATTTCCACTACAGTGAGCTGCAACAGTACACTCCGTACAAGTCGGGTAGTTGACGTGTCCAACAGAACATTGACTGCAATCAGATGCAGTGAAACCTGCTTCACAAGAACAAGCACATGTAGTCCTCGTACCATCATCAGTCACTGAGGAAGCGTGGTTTGAACAATGAGTTGCAACAGTACATTGTGTACAAGAAGGGAAAGGACCAATATATCCAACAGCACAAACATCACAATCCCCGCTGTATTCGACATTGCAGGAATCACAAGTTGTTCCTGACCACTTGTTTCTGCAGTCACAATCACAGTTTTGTTTTAATGAATCTGAAGCTACAGTATTAGCGTGACCAGAGCAATGACTAGAAGTAGTACACTTCGTACAAGTTGGGTAGTTGATGTGTCCGTTAGCACATTGACTACAATCAGAAGTTGAATAAGAAGATTCACAAGTACAAATACAACTGTTTCTCATCCCATCATCAACAACAGATGAAGCGTGATTAGAGCAGTGAACACCAACAGTACATTTATCACAAGAAGGGAAGTTAATATGATTAGCTGCACAGACGTCACAGTCGCCAGTGTATTTCGTTGCACAAGTGTCGCAGGTATCACCAGACCATTCATTACGACAATCACAAACACATGTAATCCTACTCATGTCAGTAACAGTGTTAGCGTGATTTGAACAATGATTACCAACCGTACATTTAGTACAAGTCGGGTAGTTTATAAATCCAACAGCACATTCATCGCAATCAGAACCTCCATACTTGGGATCACACACTTGACATTTATCACCAGAATATGAGTTTTTACAAGTACAAACACAATCAGATTTAGCAGCGTTACTAGTAACAGAAGCAGCTCTGTTTGTGCAGTGATCGAAACTATTACATTCAGTACACGATGGGTAAGTAATGTAACCTATCGAACATTCATCACAAGTAGTACCTTGAAAGGCTGTGTTACAATTACAAATACATTTACTTTTAATAGAATCCGCGCTAACAAATGACGCATGACTGTTACAGTGATCAGAATTAGAACATTGAGTACAAGTTGGGTAAGTTATGTAATTAGTGGCGCACTGATCACACGCTGTTTGATCATATTTTAGTTCACAAACACTGCAGTCAGTAGAACTGTAAGAAGCAATGCAATCACAATCACATCCTCCAGTTGCTGGAATGAAAGTAACAGTTGTCGCTCTGCTACTACAGCTGGAAGAGACAGTGCAGATGAGCTCACAATCACCTGCTGCGTTTAATTGATAACCGACAGCACAGACATCACATGTGGTACCACCCCATCCCTCATTACATTCTGTGCATTCACAATCATGACTATCACTGTGTGAACATTGGAATGGCTCTCCTTGATTACAATTATCACTTTTAAACGTCACGACTGTTGCGCGATTGTTACAAGCAACGTAAGAAGAACAGAACGGTTGACAAATAAACTCAGAGCTTCCCGCGACATCCATCATAGTATTTGGAAAGCAACCGCTACTTGACTCGCACTCAATAACATCTGGACTGGAACCACACTTACCACCAGCATGAACTCTAGTTATCCATATTCCGATAATTAACAATAATGATGTTATCATTATTGTTTTACTGTGAAGGGGGGGGATGGAAGGAGGTTTATTTATTATATTAAAATGACACTCAAAGCTGGTTCTGAGAATGGATCTCAACTGAACTCAAATCTCATTGGGGTGTCTCTGAATGAATGAAACATAAATAACAAAACTCATCACATCAGACTCGTCGAATTGGTTCGTTCGAAATGCTCCAAATGGTGAGAGCGAATACGTTTTTTTTTTTTTTTTTTTTAAATTACCGTTTTTTTTTTGTTTCACGTTACTAATCCCAAAAAGCTGTATAGTTAGTAAGGAAACACCACCTTATTATTGAATCTTACTCGAGAGCTTGTCGATAGTTTGCGCTAGTTGGATGTCGTTAGAAGTAAGTCCCCCAGCATCGTGAGTCGATAAAGTGATATCAACATTATTATAAACATTAAACCATTCTGGATGGTGATTCATTTTTTCAGCAACAACAGCAACACCTGACATAAACGTCCAGGCGTCTACGAAATTATCAAATTGAACCTTTCTCTGAATTGCGTCTCTTCCTTCAACTGGTGTCCAGTCTGAATGTAATTTCTTCAAATTATCAACTCGATCAGTACCAGTTAGTACTGAAAGACATCTTTTTGAAACAGATGTTCTCAACATGTTTTTTTATTTTATTTTAATTGGTTTTATCTGATGAATAAATAACAGTCAAGTTGATATAAATAAAATACACAAAAAAAGAATTGGCTTTAACTTCAACTATACAGAAAATAATGATATAACACTGTGATTTTTTTGTTTGTGCACGAAACCGTGAACCGACTTAAACTGATAAAGCTAAAGGAGGTTTACGTGTGCTTCTTACAATACTTGTTAAATGCAAAAAAAAAAATATGAATTGAGCCTTTTTTTGATCTTTTTCGGTTAATTCCTGAGGGGTGAAGTATAATGGGGTTATGGATTCACAATAAGAAAACCGTTTACGAACACACAAAACGTTTTTTTTTTTTTGCTTTTTCGCAGTCACGTCAAGATGTAATTTCTTCAAATTATCAACTCGATCAGTACCAGTTAGTACAGAAAGACATCTTTTTGAAATAGACATTCTCAACAAATCGCAAACAAAAAAAAAAAATTTAAAAAAAACTCCAAAAAAGAGAGTTCATTTATCTACTAAAGATTTGACCTCGTTTGGTAAATTATCTTCAAAAATATTCCTATTATTATCCGGTAGTTGTAATGAAGTGATTGACATGCAGCCTTTGATGAAAAGCCTTCCAATGGTAGTAACGTTGCTGAGGTGTGACAGATCGCAGTTTGTGAGAGAAACACACCCGTAGAGAAAGCGATCATCAATGGCAGTTACATTAGAGAAAACAGACAAATCTATTTCCTTAACAGATGAACAACCATACAGAAAACTACAGGGTATTTCCGTAAGATTATCAAACATCGGTAAGGTAAGTAATTCTATTGAGCTGCACTGCTGTAAGAAACTACCCTCCAGAGTAGTAATTTGACTCATGTTTGATAAATCGAGTTCTGTAATGTCACCACACCCAAGTAGAAAACTATCTCCAATAGACGTCAGATTGTTCATTCCTGAGAAATTTATTTCAGTAATTGAACGACAATCGTATAAGAAATTAGCACCAATTTCAGTAACGTTATTCAAAAATGATAAATCAAGACTGGTCAGGGAACAGCAGTTAAACATAAAAGTATCTCCTATTGAGAGAACGTCTAATAATCCAGATAGGTTAAGTGACACAAGAGATGTGCAATCAGATAAGAATCTATTCCCAACAGTAGTCGCACCATAAAGACCAGTCGTATCTAATGAAGTAATTGTTGAGCACCTCCACAGAAAGACACTTTCAATGGAAGAGATGTTTACATTCGATTTACAAAACGAAATATCATTCAAAAAGTCAGCCTCTTTAAATAATGTTCTGCTGAGATAAAGACATCCCTCTTTTGCGATAAATGTCTTTGCGTCTAAGTAGAGCGGTTTAGAGTTTGCTTTGTACCATTTGATCATTTCTTCTTTTAGAGTTTTATCTTCGAAGGACTCTTTTCCAAATAATCTAAATTTAATTTTTGACATCACCAACTCAGAGTCACCAACCAGACCATGAGATACCAACAGTTCTGTTTGTTTTATTACATTTCCTTCAACTGAAATCTCAACATCACTTGGGTTTATAGACCACTCTTCAGCTGCTGTCTGCAACACGTCACACCCAAGAGATCCTTTTTCAACTGTAAACAGAATTGGGGAAAGTCCTAAATCTGGAAATACTATCGACACCTGCATTGGATGCTAATTGTCTTACACGACCTGTGAAGAGAAAATAGTTTTAACACATCCAACTCTCTTTTCTCTCAATTCGAATCAGTTGGTCATTTTGATTTCACCTGAAATGGCGTAATAATAATAATAATAAAATACGAGTTTACTATTACTAGTCAGGAATGATGAGGAAAGTAACAAAACATTGAGAAAAACAATAACACTAATGCGGCATTCAATGATTGTGTAGTCAAGAGAGTGACAGAGTCATGAGCCACAATTTAGAGAAAAAGTTGGATCCAGTTCGATACTCGCCCTGCTTGTTTTTTTTTTTTCGTTTACTTTTAATCAAAAGATTTCAGGTTCATATTGAATAAAAGAAAACAAGTATGTAAATCATCACAAAAATGCACGACAGGTAAAGCGAATGATTGGAGTCATCGGGGATGTCGTTTCCCCAACCCATTCTCAAAGTTTTAAATGAGGGTTTCAACGTCAAATTCGTTTGGCAAATCAACTCTGTGAATGCGATCGAACCTTCGTTTGAAAAACAAAACACACGCAGGGGACAAAAAAGTTGTTCACTGTTGGATCAGCGAGAAGGAACGTTAATATTTGTAATTAACTAACTAAGATCAAGTTTTTGTGAGAAAACAGTTATTGAGATAAACAGTTTTTTTGTTTCTTTTTTTTTTTTTTAAAACACAATTACAAAAAGAAATACACACAAGGCTACGGTTATAATCAACTGACAGGACAATAGAATCACCGCAAGCCAGCGGATTATTTAATCAAAAAAAGAATTTTTTTTTAAAAAAAAAACAATGAATTTCAAATAATACGAAAGATCACATCACATCTTCTAAGAATATTGAAGAGAGGATTACATTAACGGAGTGCTTTCAGTTGGTTGAATTGTTTTAGTTGCCGCCCACTGCTCAGGTTCTTTGTTTTCAACGCTGCTTTGATCACGTAAAGGTGCAGCAATCATCATTGTTTTTATTGAGAATCCAGGTACCCAAGTTAGAAGGATGACTTCAAAACATATAAACATAACAACTTCAAAAGTTGCTGCCACAATCGCATAATCAGTTGTCGTTGAGTCGAGAGCAGCATAAGCGATTACCCAACCTGCTCCCATAAGGAAGCTTATGATGACAGTCACTACTCTAATTTTAGAACAAATTCCAAGAAAAGTCCTGCCATCAAGGAGAAACTCCGCCCATCCAAAGATGGCCAGAGATATGAACCCACAACCAAAGAAGAACGCAGCTGAGATGTAATGCGCTGTTGCGATGTTGTGAATTTGAAAAGACAGGACACCAATTGCTCCCGCTGCTGATAAGATTCCATTAACCAACCCTGCGAAGTTTAATTTATTAATATGTTCTTTATTATCGACTTCTGATATTACAGTCTTGTCACTCATAATTAAATATTGTGTGACCATCACAATAAATAACAACACTGCTCCGAATGTGAGTCCAAAAGCACCCATGTTACTGGCGTATGGGTAATTTATTGAGTTGGATAAGAAATATTCATTTTGATCACCCAAACAAGTCTCTTTATACTTACAAACATACACAGAGACCGGATATGTTATTGAAAACGTTCCGACGGTGACAACAACACACGCGAAGAGTAGATACAAAGGCCTTATTGATACGGTTTTCGGGGTAGTTGGTAGCTGTGGATCCTCAGCTGTCATTTTATTAAATAAGTTCTTATCAAAGTTACCTGAGTAAAATGATAATAATAACTTCATCACTACAGATGGGGGGATAAAGTAGACTTCTTACCAACTGCTAGAGGAAGACATCATTGCGTGTGAGGCTATAAAAGAAGAGAAGAGTTACTCGAATGGGAGTAATAGTTTTATATTTCCAAATACTAAAGTGTAAAGTGTTTAAGCAAATCACTGCTTTCGCAGTGACTGTGCGAAATGAACATAAAAAAACAATAAAAAGTAACGATACTACAAACTATCTGAACAGAAGAGTCAACAACAGACCTCGTTCATCAAGATGGAACTTGTGGTGTATTATTTCTGGACTCATCCTCAACAACAGAACACGATTCTATATAACAAATCTTTTGATTAGAAGTAAACCCGTCTTCATTACAATTATTCATCATGTGTTCATGAATAACATTAATGTCACCTGAGAGAAGCTTTCCAAAGGCCGTGTGTCTACCATCAAGCCACGCAGCAGATCGTGTTGTAATAAAGAATTGTGAACCGTTAGTGTTTGGACCACTATTCACCATTGAAAGTGTTCCTTTTTGATGGAACAACGATGACGGTCCGAAACTGTGCGAGTAAAAAGTATTTTGAGAAGTTTCCAAAGCTCCGCAACACTCCTGTGGAGTTCTTCTTTTAAACGTTGCGACACCAGAAGGAGACACAGAGAACCCTCCGTACCCTTTCTCATAACAAGTTTTCTTTAAGGCTTCGACATCCTTCGCATCAGTTGTGTTATTGGAATCATTTGGATAAGCATCTCTGTTTTCAAATATATCCCAAACTTTTTCATCATTAAAAGTACTTCCATAAATTGATTCTTGTCCTTTGTATCCAACTTCTGGTTGACTTTCTATTGAAGTACTCACATCGCCACCTTGGATCATATAATTAGTCACTCTAAAAAGTGAAGTGTTCACGTATCCAAGTGTCTTACTGTTCTTTTTATCAGTTGATTGAAATCCTGATACGAGTTGTTTAAAATTCTCAGAAGTCCTCGGAAACTTATCCAACAGTAATTCAAACATGAGAGATGTTCTTTTTTCTTCATCTCCTTCCTTTCCTGTTCCATAAATAATATCAAGTCTGACTCTTGGATTGACGTCTGGTATTGGAACTACTTGACTGGGTCGCTTCGTCCCAGCTGATTTTCTTCGTGACATAATTCTTGTTATGTTTCTTATAATAAGATGTGGGTATGTGAATAATCAACCATCAAGACAACAGGAGTACTAACTTCACTGAGGAATCGAATCAAAGATATCTCTTTCTTCTGTTTGAATAATAAAATATTTAAGAAAAAAGAAGAAAAAAAAACAAATCAACCCAACTGGTGTAACTGAAACGGTTTAAATAATTTACTTTTTTTTTTTTTTTTTTTTAGCTCAATTGCCAACCGAATTAAGAGAGAGGGAGATGTGTAAACCAAATAAACATTTGACTCGACTATTCAAGAGCATGAGAGCATCACTTCATAAAACATTTAACGAAAGTGTACTCTGCAGGTCTCTTGAATAACGTGACAGGTTAAACTAATGATGATTGAGTTGCAGCAAAATAGAAAAAAAATAAAATAAAACAAAAACCTTTCCAAACAGTAGAAACTGAGGAATGCAGATTAATAAAAAGACAGTAGCGATAACGTTAATGTCACTCATCACTCAGATCACACCATTACACTTGCGGTGTCAAGACGAGCCTTCCTTCTATCATCAACTTGATTATCGAGAGTAAGTTTATGTTCGAGTTCTACTTTACGCCTGTGGAGTTTGCGCTGTTTCTCTTTTTCTTCAACTCTCTGTAAGTGTCTCAACAACTGCTTGTGAACTGCCGCGTCTTGTTTGCGTTCGTGTGCTACGGCAGCTCGTTTTTCTGCGACTTGCCTGTCGAGGCTTTCTCGGTTACGGGCAGCAGTTTCAGCCTTGCGAGCACCGTCGTTGTGTTTTTCTATTTCAATCGATTCTTTGATGACCTGGTGTTCCTTTCTCTCAGCAGTGACATCACAGTTTGCAATCCAATTCTTATCACCTTTTGTACCACCCTGAGTAGTTACCATGTAGTCGACTACTTGCTGATGGCGTTCAAAGGCTCGTCTTCTATTTTCACGATTCTCTCTTCGCTCATAGTCTCTCCTGTGTGGATTATTATTTGTGACATAGAAGTGGCACGCGATACCTATTTCTCCCCTCACAGTAACCTGCTGTCGATGTATTTTCAGGTGTGGTAGTGGTGGTTAGGATTGTCTTGTTGGGGTCATTCTAATAAAAGTTATTTACAAACCTTTCCAATAGCGCCAAGTGCTGTTCAGCTGCTTCCCTTTCACCTTCCACGCGTGCTTTGGCGGAAGCTCGTTTGCTGTTGTTCATTTATTTATTCAAGTTCAGAACACTCTGAGGATAAGAACTCTGATTGCATACCTTCTTTCCTTTTCCCGAAGGAGTTCGTTGTATTCCTGAACCTGTCTGCGTTGGTCTTTCGTACGCTCTTCTTTTTTCGATCTCTCCCTTGCGAGCTGACTGGTAATTGCAGCTGCTTGCGCGCGATCTTCTTCGATTTCGTGTCGTTCGCGATCTTTTTTTTCAGTTCGTCGCATTTCGAGCTCATGCAGTTGAGCATTGCGAGATGCCTGCCATCTCTCTTTTTGTTGTTGGGTGCGATTTGTGTGATCCGATTCGTCGATTTCTTTGGAAGTTTGGAGCGACGAGAGATATCTCTTTTCGTGATGCCTTTCTAGTTCAGCTGCTGTTTTACGTTCTAAGATTTGCTGCTCGAGAGCTGCTCGGTGTTGGATGATTGCTTCACGATTGCGTTGTGCCTGTTGGGCGCGCTCACTTTTATATCGCTCCACATCTACAATGACACCCTGAGCCCAGGATGACATACCCTTTTGTTTTGTTTGTGATGGTGGTGTTTGAATAAGTGTTCTACTACTTATTGAATAAACAGAAGGACTATCTGACTGTCTAATCGACACAGCATGAGATGATGGAGTCACTACTGGAAGCTGAATACTTTCTGGAGTCAGTTCTCTCTCTCTTCGTTCTATTTGACTCGATCTCATACTTTCAGCAGTCGATGGGTGATCACTATCCTCTGTTAGTCTCTTAGCTATTCGTATCAAATCTTTATTTCCTAATGGTCCTTGAACAGCGTTGATTTCAAGCTTCGCCAACCGCTTTTGATCTGCTGTCAGCTTTGATCCTATTAACTTCTCTACTCTGAGCATTATTCGAGTTACCATTTCTTCACTTAGTTTTTTCATGTTTTTTTACCACCTGGACAAGTAGAGATGAGAAATACCAACAGATAGTTCAGATTACCTGCACACAATCACAATCACAGTAGTATAGCAATCGGCAATTTTCTGACAACCCATCACAATATTTCCTGGATAAGTTACCCAAGAAATATTAAATAAAAATATTTACTTATAATTTCCGACACCCACTACTGACATCAGTACTCAGGTTGCTTTACATTAAACTGTTTGACAAGTCTTGTCTGCCTGTAATACAAGAAAGATACATTAATAGTTAGTATAAACTATTTAGTTAGTATCATTAATTTTAGAACAGAAAAGTGAGAATAAGAAAAGTAGAGATCAATAAAAGAAAAGTATTCATTTCTGCAGTTCCCCAACATCAAAGGGTAATAGAATATGTAGTTTCAGGCCTTAATCTTATACTACTTGTCCCTTTTTAGTCCTTCATCAGTAAGTTCTAAGGGACTTCATTCTATGTTGAAGTTGCTATATGTCTTGTCTGCCTGTAATACAAGAAAGATACATTAATAGATAGATAGATAAGGATAAACGTAACTCAAATTTCGACAAATAGAAAAACAGAAACCGCAAAACGAAACCGTTTTCCATTTTACATAAAGTCTTGTCTTGGTACCTTTTCATCGCATTTCGGGGTTTTTATATTTTCCCGTAGCGAGTGTCACTATATTCGTCACGGTACTATGAACTTAAAAAAAATATAAGTTGGGGGAAAAAAAAAAAAAAAAAAACAAACGAAAGAACAATATTGCTAGTGAGAGAAAAGCAACAATTCAAGCAAGCTGGTCGTCAAAACAATATTAAGCTTTTTTATTATCGATCCGATTTTTTTTTTTTTTTTTTTTCTTGTTGTTGTTATTTTTTTTTTCCTTCTTTTCCTCATTCCTTTTTTTTTTCGATTCTTTAGGAGAAAGTTAAGGCTGTCGCGGTGTACATTTTGCCAGTTCAAAAAAAAAAAAAAAACACACTCATTGTTATTATTCGTTTCTGAAATATTTCATATTCAGCACTGTGAGAGACCACAAGATAAGTGTGCTTTTTTTTTTTTTTTTTTTTTAATTCTTACAGTATTTTGTCAGTTTGCAAAAAAAAAAAAAAAAATAAAATGTACAGATAAATAAGGGGAAATGGCAGACACCTGTCTGACGGTAGTTTGCCAGGGAAGTTACGAGAGAGATGTAAACATAACGACAGTAACTATTTCTCGTCACCGAGGGCGGCAATTTGTCTCAAAAACTTAGTACGGATTTTGTACCAAGCCTGCTGGTCAGCAGTTCTCGCTCTGTTCTCAGCAAGACCCTCAAGACGGGTGAGTTCCTGTTGTGTTTTAAGTTTTCAAAGACTAATTGTTCACACGAAGAACAAACACAACTATTGAGTGATAACTCTATTACTATGATAACATATTAATAAGACATACGCTCTTGGCTTCATCAGTGCTCTTTGCCTTCCACGTAGCGATGAATTCCTTTTCCTTATCAGTACACTCTTCAGTGCTTAGCACAGAGCATCCACCACCTAACTCTTCAGTAATGAAGTCAGATAGGTCATCAAGACTTCTACCTCCCTGGTAGTCAGATGGTTTATCAGCAGCAGTGTCTTTAGTCCAGTACTTCAATGTTGGGTAACCACTTACTCCAAACTTACTGCACACCTTGTCTTCAACTGTGCAATCAATCTTTGCAATGATTACCTTGTCTTTGTTCATCGTCTCTCCTAACTTCTCCCAATCAGGAGCAAGTCTCTTGCAGTGACCACACCACGGGGCATAGAACTTTACGAACAGAAACTTACCTTCCGCCTGAAGACCTTCGAAGTTATCATTTGTGATGTCAATTACTTCAGCGTTCGTGGCAACGGCCGCGAACAACAGAGCTGCACATGTCTTCATCATTTTTAAATAGGGGAAGTGAATCGCCTGAGGGAGTGGATACAATGAGAATTACTTTTATTCACATCCGATGTAATATTTTTAATAAACAGAAAGTAATTCTATCAAACAATTTGTTGTGAATGTAACGATGGCTATAAAGGAAAAGTGTTTTTTAAATATGTTAACACGTCATTTTACAGACAGTAATTACTTCCCTGAGACCCTGTAATGGAAATTACAGCGTCTTGGGGGGGGGAAACCAAAACAAATACAAATCGAAAAACAGAAAGCAATTTAATCATCACAAGAGTTTACCATCAGAAACGATTAACAATACAATCCAGGGAGTACCTTTGAGAGGTGTAATTCGATTTCTTCAAACATTTTTTGGGCTCTCTTAAGAGAGACAAGAAGTGGTTGTGGTCGACATATAGCTTCATAAAGTTTCCTTCCTGAATCTGGTGGGTTGTCAAGAAGTGTAACAAAATCTCTGGGAGGATGAGGAGAAGGAGTCGTCAACTGCCACGATAGAAGGACACTATGATAATCAGAGAGATTTGTACCGAGTTCTGATTTAATTAGTTCCGGTAGGTCAACACTAGAAATAGTTTTTGGTCTATTATCCTTTAGCAAGCTTGGATGACCTTTATTTACCCATTTTCTGTATAAGAATATTATTAAATTAAGAGTTTCATTCATTGGCTGACCACTACTCGAAGTAGCGCAAGCTGATGACGAACCGAATGGAATCTCGTCGAGGTCTATGTCCTTCATGAGAGCTTCGTAGTTAATCATTAACTTATCAGAAGAAGTGTTGTACACCATACTGAGAACTGATAGACTGTAGTCACTTATCACGTGAGCGAATATTCGTAGTATTACGGCCTGGAACTCTAATGTCGTACAGTGACCATTTCCATTTAAATCAACTTCTCTACAGGCAGAGATAATCTTAGAAACGAGATCCTTCTGTTTCTGTCCGTGAGATAAATTAAAATATTTTGGATTCGAAAGAACATCAGCAGAACAAGCATTTGTTATTAACGGATTGTTGTACATTCTTTGAGCAAGTGTTAGTTTAAATGACTGAAGACTCTCAAAGGTTCGATGAGGAACAGAAACATTAGTCGGTGATGAGCTTGGTGACCTCGTAACAATTCCATTAATACAACGAGGTGGAAATGGTAAACTCTGAACGTCACTAAATAAAGCTCGAGCACATCTGTGAGTAATCGTTGCGATCTGACGTCTAATCAGCCAAATGTCAATCGGAGTGATTGGGATCTCGAGCGCCTTTAAAATAAATTCAAGCTTCAGTAACTTACTACTCGGGGGTCCTGTTGAGGATGCATATCTCAAATCGAGTGTAGATTTAAATAATTCAGGACAGTCCGTACCTACGACTGAACTAAAGACTTTCCAAACAACATCAGTAGGAAGGATCGCTCCGTGTTGATCAAATCCATGACCTCCTTCTTCAAATGCAGTTTGTGTTTTTCTACAAAGATTTCTGTGAGTTTGATGAACAATCGTATAAATCCAAGAAATCTCTTCTTGAGACCAGACACCGTTCTTTCCATTGCAGTGAATCGCTTGAAAGAAATCATTTACTAGAATCTCTCCGTTGGATCCTTTCTCAACTGCGAGGGATATCATTTCTTCGAATTCTATTTTGTTATCATTCCAATTTAAACGACCGATCGAATCGATGACGAATGATGTCATAATCTCTTTAAAGATATTAACTTCTAACAGTCCGAGTGCAGTAGTGTGTTCACAAAGTTTCATCTTTGCTATTGCCCATGTCCGATAGACTAGTCCTCTTAACCAAAGCTCAATACAATCTGTTTCTCTTTGAGTAAGAATCTCTTCCTGAAGTTCTTCTTTTGTGTGATACTTTAATAAAGGTGTCACGGGGCTAGTCCAACTGAGTGGTCCCCACAAAGTATAATTTACACCAACACTTTGCTCTTCCATGACATGTATTGTGCTACTTTTAAAATAATATTACAAAAGAATTCTCAAAATAAAAAATTTTATGTTTTTTTTTTTTTTTTTTTTTTTCTTATATCAATCAAAACATTTGGTGGATGTTACTTTTATGATATAAAAAAAAACAAACAAAAAAAAAATATCGTGAACGATACTACAGAATAAGAAACGTTTGCATTGTGGCAATCTCTGGCTTGAATGCCAGAAGGGCCATGCGTTCGTTAAAAATAGTTTTTCAACGAAAACAAGGGAAGAAAAAAACGGCATCATATCTAACAGAATTGAGATATTAACTGCTTTTTGGGAAGATTTTCGAAAATAAACATAAACTTTGCGTGTATCGAAAAAACTCACCGAAAAAGCTGAATTGTTTTTTTATCAAAAAAAAAAGGGAGAGGAAAAAAAAATGAATATAAATAAAAAAAAAGAGAATTTTTCCAATCCTCTATCTTCATAAATTTGGAAACAAACTGTTTTTTTTTTTTTTTTTTTTTGTCAGCGCACGAAATCCTGTAAACTGTCAAAAGAGTGGACAAGGCGTGCTGCCAACCTTATTATTTCAATTCAAGAATCATCACGTTGTAGTTGCAGACGAAATAAACGAAAGAAGGGTGGTGTGAAACTTTGATAAATGTAAAAATTGCAACAATTTTTGGGTATTAAAACAACATTAATATCAAAGGTACCTTGATTGAAAAAAAAAATATATTTGTAATTATTTATTAAAGAAAAGGGGTGGAAAAATATCGAACATTTATAATTACTTACGCCACAAGCAGATTAACAACACACAGTACACGACGAGAATACTTTTTGTGAATAGTTGAGAAGAGGTTCCTTCTCACAAAGATAGCTTCTCTCGTTATCGTTGAGAGTGGACACGACGAAAGAACAACAGGGAAACATATCGCGTGTGAAACCATCAGTGCTGGAAAGGATTATTAAAACCCAACCGCAATCAACCTTCACTCGAATATTTATTCATCTTCTTTAAGAGATTGATTACCAGAATGATGATGCTAATAACCTGTTTCAGATCAGCAGAGAGGAAAGAGGAAAGAAAGATTACTGACTGTCACCAATTGGCTGAACCAGAGTGTGAGTCCAGTCAACGCCAGGCTTGTCCTTACAACCCCATGGCTCTGGGTTGCTGCTGACACCGTTGGACAAACCGATTGGTGTGCGGCCATCGTCAGCAAAGATAACCTTTGGGCGTTCCCGAGTGCTGAGGTACGTCACAGACCCATCAACGTGAACTACCTTGTTATCAAAAGGGTTCCCAACATACTTCGTGAAGTGAATCCCATCATATGAGAACGCGTACCCGGCCTCCCTCAAACTGTAGTTGTGGTCACAGGCTGGCTGGTCAGGAGCGTATGATGGCCACACGTGAGAAAGCATTTTGTAAACCTTTCTGACTGGGTCGTACCAAAGGTAAGGGTCCTCCCACGAGCCGTTTCCACCACTTCCTGACCACTTAATATCATGGCGAGTCCAAGGTCCTTCCCAAGAGTCTGCCCTGAATATCTTCCAATCAGTACCAGTTATAATAATAGTTCCATTTGGGAAGATGAATGGAGAAGGGTTGTTGATGTGTGGAAGCTCATTGTTTGGCTCCCATGGTCCGTAAGGAGAATCACTTGTGTGTAAAACTGGAGAAGACCTCTTCGGGATTGGTGGTTCCGGAGTGACGGAGCCGCAGTGTTTCAATTCCTTCTCGTGGACACCTCTGCCAATGTGAAACAACAGGTACTTAGGCTTCGCACCAGACTTGTCGACAGCCAACTGTGGGTTGTGTGCCCACGTGCCGAGGGAAACATCGCTAAAGTTAAAGACACCTGTTTGGTAGATTATATTTCCCTATTCTAAAGATCTACAACATGATTAGTTAAAGAAAAGGAAGAGTACCTAAATTCACATACCTGTCAGGCTATCACCAGTCGCGTGAATAATCCGAGAGTTTGTCCTCCAAGTTGCGAGTCCACATCCATTCACCATCTCAGCACAGTGAAGATGCCAAGTTCCGTTGACTTTCGTTGGTAGTCCTCCCCACGACGATACATTCGGTTTCATGCCGTATGCGCTAATCACTGGAGCAGGTCTCAGATCAAGTCTGGTGCAGTTCGTTCCAATCCAACCAGCATCACACTTACAGGCTCCTGAAACACATTCTCCATTACCCCAACAGTTTGCATCAGTGGTGCATGCAGTGGCTAAGGTCACCCCAGCCAACAATAACAAAACTCTCATTTTATTAATTCCCCCCCTTTGTGTGACAGTAATAAGATAATAAATAATAACAGAAAGAGCGAACCATTAATTCCTTAATCAGAAAGTTAAAAGAGAGAACTAGTAGAGCTACACATCACTAGAATCGTTTTTTAGATAAAAGTGTCAGCGCGTTGCCTAAAATCAAAACGATCTGCTGAATTTGTCAACAGAGATATCAAAAAAAAAAAAAAAAAAAGAAAAAAGTTAATTTTTTCTATCAGAACGTTGGCCTATTCCGCCTACCTTATGCTACCTCATGTCACTGAGATTTATACAGGAAAACAAGGCGAAGGAAGAAACTATTCACAAAAGATTACTTAAGAAGGCAATCTGTGCTAGTCGATGGAGAGAGACGAAGGAACGGAGGAATAAAAACCCACCACAGATACTCGTCAACTGTGGTGGACTGTTTTGATTCCTAGAAACGAGTTCACAGGTTCCAATAAACAGTTTTTTATAAAAATAAAAATAGAACAGAGTAATCACCCACGGTACAGGTTGATAACATTGCCTGTTGTAATAAAAAAAGACTACTGACTGTCACCAATTGGCTGAACCAGAGTGTGAGTCCAGTCAACACCAGGCTTGTCCTTACAACCCCATGGCTCTGGGTTGCTGCTGACACCGTTGGACAAACCGATTGGTGTGCGGCCATCGTCAGCAAAGATAACCTTTGGGCGTTCCCGAGTGCTGAGGTACGTCACAGACCCATCAACGTGAACTACCTTGTTATCAAAAGGGTTCCCAACATACTTCGTGAAGTGAATCCCATCATATGAGAACGCGTACCCGGCCTCCCTCAAACTGTAGTTGTGGTCACAGGCTGGCTGGTCAGGAGCGTATGATGGCCACACGTGAGAAAGCAGCTTGAACACCTTTCTGACTGGGTCATACCAGAGGTAAGGGTCCTCCCAGGTACCATTACCACCACTTCCTGACCAGATTATTTGAGTAGGAGTCCAAGGTCCTCTCCAAGAGTCCGCTCTGTAAATCGTCCAATTTTTACCTTTACCAGTTATGATAATAGTTCCGTTGGGGAAAACAAACGGAGAAGGGTTGTTGATGTGTGGAAGCGCATTGTTTGGCTCCCATGGTCCGTAAGGAGAATCACTTGTGTGTAAAACTGGAGAAGACTTCTCCGGGATTGGTGGTTCAGGGGTAATCTTACCGCAGTTCCTCAACTTTTTTTCGTTCATTCCTTCGCCGATGTGAAACAACAGGTACTTAGGCTTCGCACCAGATTTGTCGACAACCAACTGCGGGTTGTGTGCCCACGTGCCGAGGGAAACATCGCTAAAGTTAAAGACACCTGTTTGGTAGATTATATTTCCCTATTCTAAAGATCTACAACATGATTAGTTAAAGAAAAGGAATACCTAAATTCACATACCTGTCAGGCTATCACCAGTCGCGTGAATAATCCGAGAGTTTGTCTTCCAACTAGAGAGCCCACATCCATTCACCATCTCAGCGCAGTGAAGATGCCAAGTTCCGTTGACTTTCGTTGGTAGTCCTCCCCACGACGACACATTCGGTTTCATGCCGTATGCGCTAATCACTGGAGCAGGTCTCAGATCAAGTCTGGTGCAGTTCGTTCCAATCCAACCAGCATCACACTTACAGACTCCTGAAACACATTCTCCATTACCCCAGCAGTTTGCATCAGTGGTGCATGCAGTGGCTAAGGTCACCCCAGCCAACAATAACAAAACTCTCATTTGCATTCCCTCCTATTAAGTAATTAAAATAATAATAATAAAAATAATATTCACTAATAAGTTCACTCGAACACTTGTATTCATCACAAGACCTTCGAGTACCAGCCTTCGATAATATCCCAGTCGTCATCCACTACATTAGTGACTTCATGTTCATAATTACTTGTTATAAAATACTAAAAAAGTTTGTTAATTAAACTTTTCTTAAAAAACACATTTGAAAAAAAAAATTAAATTCCATAAATAAAACCCTTCCAACTTCACCGGGATAAGGTGTCCAGGTGTCGTACAGAAATCTGTGAGACTTCTGCACTTACGAAATAAACTGAAGAGAGGTAACCACAAAATAAAAAAGCTTTTAAGCGATTTGGTGATTATTAAGAAGAGAGAGAGAGTAAGATATCAATTCACCACTGAAGCATAAAATCAACAGTGGAGACTATTCTCCCTGAGAACCCGTAGCAACAGATTCCATAGTAAGCAGATTTCGTGTGACAAACAAAAGCAAAGGTGTTGGGGATAGACGAGAATTAATCACGACAATGGAATTGGAAATCGAAATAAAAAGCAGTAATTCGTTTATGTTGACTACATTGCCTGCTGTAATAAAAAAAGACTACTGACTGTCACCAATTGGCTGAACCAGAGTGTGAGTCCAGTCAACACCAGCCTTGTCCTTACAACCCCATGGCTCTGGGTTGCTGCTGACACCGTTGGACAAACCGATTGGTGTGCGGCCATCGTCAGCAAAGATAACCTTTGGGCGCTCCCGAGTGCTGAGGTACGTCACAGACCCATCAACGTGAACTACCTTGTTATCAAAAGGGTTCCCAACATACTTCGTGAAGTGAATCCCATCATATGAGAACGCGTACCCGGCCTCCCTCAAACTGTAGTTGTGGTCACAGGCTGGCTGGTCAGGAGCGTATGATGGCCACACGTGAGAAAGCAGTTTGTAAACCTTTCTGACTGGGTCATACCAAAGGTAAGGGTCCTCCCAGGTACCATTACCACCACTTCCTGACCAGATTATTTGAGAATGAGTCCAAGGTCCTTCCCAAGAGTCTGCTCTGTAAATCGTCCAACCAGTACCAGTTATAATAATAGTTCCATTTGGGAAGATGAATGGAGAAGGGTTGTTGATGTGTGGAAGCTCATTGTTTGGCTCCCATGGTCCGTAAGGAGAATCACTTGTGTGTAAAACTGGAGAAGACGTCTTCGGGATTGGTGGTTCAGGGGTAATCTTACCACACTTCTTTAACTCGTGTTCGTTCATTCCTTCGCCGATGTGAAACAACAGGTACTTAGGCTTCGCACCAGATTTGTCGACAGCCAACTGTGGGTTGTGTGCCCACGTGCCGAGGGAAACATCGCTAAAGTTAAAGACACCTGGTTGGTTGTTGGAATGATAAAACTGTTTTACCAAAGTAAAGATCTTTTATTAAACAAATATACTAACATACCTGTCAAGCTATCACTAGTCGCGTGAATAATTCGAGAGTTACTGGTCCAGGATGACAGCCCACATCCATTCACCATCTCAGCACAGTGAAGATGCCAAGTTCCGTTGACTTTCGTTGGTAGTCCTCCCCACGACGACACATTCGGTTTCATGCCGTATGCGCTAATCACTGGAGCAGGTCTCAGATCAAGTCTGGTGCAGTTCGTTCCAATCCAACCAGCATCACACTTACAGGCTCCTGAAACACATTCTCCATTACCCCAACAGTTTGCATCAGTGGTGCATGCAGTGGCTAAGGTCACCCCAGCCAACAATAACAAAACTCTCATTTTATTAATTCCTCCCCCTTTGTGTGACAGTAATAAGATAATAAATAATAACCGAAAGAGCGAACCATTAATTCCTTAATCAGAAAGTTAAAAGAGAGAACAATAGAATAACGCACATCACTAGAACCATTTTGGATAAAAGTGTCAGCGCGTTGCCTAAAATCAAAACAGCGGATCTCTGCTGAACTTGTCAACAGAGATTTCAAAAAAAAAGAGTGTGAAAAAATTTAATTTTTTCGTCAGAACGTTGGCTTCTTAGAAATCATTATACGGGAAAACATATCGACACAAAAAGACTACTCAAAGAATAAACAATCTGTGTTAGTTGGAAAGAGAAACGAAGGAAAAAAAGAAGAAAATAACTCACTCTAGATATACGTGTTGACAGTGGGTCAACGTGAACTACCTTGTTATCAAAAGGGTTCCCAACATACTTCGTGAAGTGAATCCCATCATATGAGAACGCGTACCCGGCCTCCCTCAAACTGTAGTTGTGGTCACAGGCTGGCTGGTCAGGAGCGTATGATGGCCACACGTGACAAATCATTTTGTACACCTCTCTGACTGGGTCATACCAGAGGAACGGATCTTCCCAGGTACCATTACCACCACTTCCTGACCAGATTATTTGAGTATTAGCCCAAGGTCCTCTCCAAGAGTCCGCTCTGTAAATCGTCGATTCAGGTCCATGACCAGTAACGATGATAGTTCCATTTGGGAAGACGAACGGAGAAGGGTTGTTGATGTGTGGAAGCTCATTGTTTGGCTCCCATGGTCCGTAAGGAGAATCACTTGTGTGTAAAACTGGAGAAGACCTCTTCGGGATTGGTTCAGAAGTAATCTTACCACAGCCCTTCAACGTGCTTTCGTTCATTGTCGAAGGAAGAAACTATTCACAAAAGATTACTTAAGAAGGCAATCTGTGCTAGTCGATGGAGAGAGACGAAGGAACGGAGGAATAAAAAACCACCACAGATACTCGTCAACTGTGGTGGACTGTTTTGATTCCTAGAAACGAGTTCACAGGTTCCAATAAACAGTTTTTTATAAAAATAAAAATAGAACAGAGTAATCACCCACGGTACAGGTTGATAACATTGCCTGTTGTAATAAAAAAAGACTACTGACTGTCACCAATTGGCTGAACCAGAGTGTGAGTCCAGTCAACACCAGCCTTGTCCTTACAACCCCATGGCTCTGGGTTGCTGCTGACACCGTTGGACAAACCGATTGGTGTGCGGCCATCGTCAGCAAAGATAACCTTTGGGCGTTCCCGAGTGCTGAGGTACGTCACAGACCCATCAACGTGAACTACCTTGTTATCAAAAGGGTTCCCAACATACTTCGTGAAGTGAATCCCATCATATGAGAACGCGTACCCGGCCTCCCTCAAACTGTAGTTGTGGTCACAGGCTGGCTGGTCAGGAGCGTATGATGGCCACACGTGACAAATCATTTTGTACACCTCTCTGACTGGGTCATACCAAAGGAACGGATCTTCCCAGGTACCATTACCACCACTTCCTGACCAGATTATTTGAGTATTAGTCCAAGGTCCTCTCCAAGAGTCCGCTCTGTAAATCGTCGATTCAGGTCCATGACCAGTAACGATGATAGTTCCATTTGGGAAGACGAACGGAGAAGGGTTGTTGATGTGTGGAAGCTCATTGTTTGGCTCCCATGGTCCGTAAGGAGAATCACTTGTGTGTAAAACTGGAGAAGACGTCTTCGGGATTGGTGGTTCAGGGGTAATCTTACCACACTTCTTTAACTCGTGTTCGTTCATTCCTTCGCCGATGTGAAACAACAGGTACTTAGGCTTCGCACCAGATTTGTCGACAGCCAACTGTGGGTTGTGTGCCCACGTGCCGAGGGAAACATCGCTAAAGTTAAAGACTCCTGGTTGGTTGTTGGAATGATAAAACTGTTTGTCTACTCACAAGAATATTATAATTACCTCACAATGTGATTACTTTTAAATAACTACAAACTACATACCTGTCAAGCTATCACTAGTCGCGTGAATAATTCGAGAGTTACTACCCCAGGATGACAGCCCACACCCATTCACCATCTCAGCACAGTGAAGATGCCAAGTTCCGTTGACTTTCGTTGGTAGTCCTCCCCACGACGACACATTCGGTTTCATGCCGTATGCGCTAATCACTGGAGCAGGTCTCAGATCAAGTCTGGTGCAGTTCGTTCCAATCCAACCAGCATCACACTTACAGGCTCCTGAAACACATTCTCCATTACCCCAACAGTTTGCATCAGTGGTGCATGCAGTGGCTAAGGTCACCCCAGCCAACAATAACAAAACTCTCATTTTATTAATTCCCCCCCTTTGTGTGACAGTAATAAGATAATAAATTATGGAGTTGTAAAAAGTTCACAAGTACATGCGCACGAAAGGGAGATGAGTAAACTAATAATTTCATATACGGACATCCACTAAGATCATTTTGTTGTAGCGGGGCACGTTATGAAGTATTAAAACGAAGACACATCCTACTAATAAAAAACCTAAAACATGGATAACCCGCATATACGGTCAACAGCCGGTAAGTGGGAAAGTGTCATTCCCTCGCTACACTCCACTCCCCCCAGCTGTCACAAATATAAATCAACATGCCCCACATGACTAGTCACTATAATTAAACTCCCTGGGATGCGACGGATTAGAAATAAAAGAGGGAAAAGGAAGATTGACTCGGGTCATGCCGCTCCAAAATTAAGGAGGAGTGAACAGAACAACCTCATAATTCACACAAAGGGGGGACACCACGCGGACTAATTGCCGTATTTTAGCTTCTTATCCCTCGGAAAGTGGAGGGATTTAATACAGAATATGAAAGGATCTATCTGGGATGAACAACTATTAGGTGTCCTACTGTTAAGTTAAGTACATCGGAGGGTGTTCTTGGAAACGAGTTCACAAGTTCCGATTATCTTTCGAAAACTATATCATAGTCACTCACATTCATAATAAAGAAAGACTACTGACTGTCACCAATTGGCTGGACGAGAGTATGAGTCCAGTCAACACCAGCCTTGTCCTTACAACCCCATGGCTCTGGGTTGCTGCTGACACCGTTGGACAAACCGATTGGTGTGCGGCCATCGTCAGCAAAGATAACCTTTGGGCGTTCCCGAGTGCTGAGGTACGTCACAGACCCATCAACGTGAACTACCTTGTTATCAAAAGGGTTCCCAACATACTTCGTGAAGTGAATCCCATCATATGAGAACGCGTACCCGGCCTCCCTCAAACTGTAGTTGTGGTCACAGGCTGGCTGGTCAGGAGCGTATGATGGCCACACGTGAGAGATGAGTTTGTACACCTCTCTGACTGGGTCATACCAGAGGAACGGATCTTCCCAGGTACCATTACCACCACTTCCTGACCAGATTATTTGAGTATTAGTCCAAGGTCCCTTCCAAGAGTCTGCCCTGAATATCTTCCAATCAGTACCAGTTATAATAATAGTTCCATTTGGGAAGATGAATGGAGAAGGGTTGTTGATGTGTGGAAGCTCATTGTTTGGCTCCCATGGTCCGTAAGGAGAATCACTTGTGTGTAAAACTGGAGAAGACTTCTTCGGGATTGGTGGTTCCGGGGTAATCTTACCACACTTCTTTAACTCGTGTTCGTTCATTCCTTCGCCGATGTGAAACAACAGGTACTTAGGCTTCGCACCAGATTTGTCGACAGCCAACTGTGGGTTGTGTGCCCACGTGCCGAGGGAAACATCGCTAAAGTTAAAGATACCTGGTTGGTTGTTGGAATGATAAAACTGTTTGTCTACTCACAAGAATATTATAATTACCTCACAATGTGATTACTTTTAAATAACTACAAACTACATACCTGTCAAGCTATCACTAGTCGCGTGAATAATTCGAGAGTTACTACCCCAGGATGACAGCCCACATCCATTCACCATCTCAGCACAGTGAAGATGCCAAGTTCCGTTGACTTTCGTTGGTAGTCCTCCCCACGACGACACATTCGGTTTCATGCCGTATGCGCTAATCACTGGAGCAGGTCTCAGATCAAGTCTGGTGCAGTTCGTTCCAATCCAACCAGCATCACACTTACAGGCTCCTGAAACACATTCTCCATTACCCCAACAGTTTGCATCAGTGGTGCATGCAGTGGCTAAGGTCACCCCAGCCAACAATAACAAAACTCTCATTTTATTAATTCCCCCCCTTTGTGTGACAGTAATAAGATAATAAATTATGGAGTTGTAAAAAGCTCACAAGTACATGCGCACGAAAAGGAGATGAGTAAACTAATAATTTCACATACGGACATCCACTACTTTGATCATTTTGTTTGATGCGCTGCATAAATGATGATACGAAAACTATTTATGAAATACTAAGTTATATTAACTTCCCCAACAAGGTTCTGTTGTAAATATTTATTTATAATCTTTTTTGGGAAAGTAAATAGGAATGGAATCGGAAAGGGAAAAAAAAAAAAAAAATGTGTACAAAAAAAAAAAAAGAAACATACTCGGGAACGAGCATGTGTTAATATTTCTGTGGTGGGAATCATTCCTTTATCATTTCAGAAACGCTGATGATGTCAGGTGGTGTTAAAAAGTTTGAGGTATAAATTTTTAAACAAACCTTTTGATACAGCACACTTCCCACACACGTGATTAGATAACATAATTAACTTACAATTCATAAGGTTGACCACTTCAACGACAACTAACACGAAACAGACAAAATGAAAAACAAACAACGCTTTTTGTTTGTGTCACGAAACCCGTGAACCGACTTAAACTGATAAAGCTAAAGGAGGTTTACGTGTGCTGCTCAACATTCTTTTTGGTTCTTACAATACTTGTTAAAATGCAAAAAAATAAAACTACAGCTGATGACTCCGTCTGTCAACCATGCAAGAGAATCATGAAAACAGAATGGAGGGAAAAAAAAAAAAAAAAAAAAAAAAACGAGAAGATGAAATTCTCGTTGTTAACGATAGGTAAACATAGCTAAAGGGGAAGTAACGAACTTTGCGATAAATACAAAAACATAATAAAAAAAAAAAAATGTTGTGATAATAACTATTTGTATCTTATATTACAAGAACAGAATACATCAATCCAGTGAGAGGTCATCACCGTTCAAGTGAATTTTTTATCACCTCATCTTCAGCAGACTGCGCTCTGTTGGCGTTGAATCGAATCCAAGAAAGAGAAAACGATAAAGCATTCGAAGGACGTTCCGAAAGTAATTGTTGAATGAGATCATCGAATACAACGTGGAGTCGTTGTTCTCTTAGATAGGTGTCATCCTGTTTTGATGGTGTTGTTGTTGTTTTATTAATTAGTTAGTATATTTATCAAAGTAACGTACCTCAACATTTGTTATCGCTTTTAGTCTACTTCTGGGGTCAGTATAACTATCTTGATCATCTGTGAAGTGCATGACTTCTGTTTTCGTCAATTCTTGCCAAAAAAAGCCAATTGGATTCGAAGGTTTCTGGTTTTGAGAATGTATTGTTGTTTTTTTTAATAAAGTAAATAAACACAATATGTTAATGATGTGCCATACCTGTTTCAATAATTTATTTATGACAGCATTGAAGACAGGTGCGCATTGAGACTTTTCCAGCCACTCGCCTTCTTCAGATATTATTTCTGCCTCCGTCAGTTTTGCTTTTCTTCTATCCATGTGAACTGAGGTGCTCTTCGACAGACTCGATCGTTGTTTTGGTTCACTATTAGAATCAGTTGTATCAGACACTAGTAGTTCCGGGACATCCATCTGTACGAAGGTCACTGTTGGAAATTAAAGAGGTCATAATAAGAAATAAGCGACGCTCTTTTTTCATCTCATTCCAGTTTTGGAATAACAAGAAATGGTGTATAAATGGATATGTTGTTTTTGTTTTTTTTTTTGTTTCTGTTTTTTCTGTTTCGTGCTGTTATTTGGTCAGAATAATTGAACAAAATAAACAACACTTCCTCCCCTCCTTCACAAGTCAGACATCAAGTGTTATCAAGTGAAAGCAGAAGAATAGAATACAATTTTAAAAAAAAGAATAGAAATAATAATTATTTTTTCTTCATTGGTATTGTTCCACAACCTGCTTCAAACCAAGAAGAATGAATGTTGTGAACTAGTCCCTGTTTTTTGGTTTTTTTTTTTCTTTCTTTTTTTTTTTGATTTATTCGTATTCAACAATACAAATGGGAATAACAAACCTTCTTCGCAAATGCGGGTACTTTAGGTCCAAGCGCACTAGCGAGTGTATCCATCATCGAGAGGGAGTCACAATCCTTTCCCATGGTTGGTTATGACAGAGTCTGTTTAAAAGTAATTTAAGTAACAAACTCAAACAGTTGACAATTATAATAAGTTTGACATCTTTCCTCCTGTCACTGCGTCGACACTCTGGTTACACTGAAAGGTGCAGTTCCAGGGATCACCGCGGGGAGGCGTGTCGTCCGACTTCGATCCCCAAGTGGACCTCATCATCTATTGAGCAGTAGACTCCAGGACCTCCCTCCCTGAAGAAGAAGAGGTAAGGGTACATACACAGATAGAAGTTGTTCAATAATAATAATAATAATAATAATAATAATAACTTTTCTTTTTTTTTTTTTTCCACAAAGTATGTGAATAAGTGATCACGTAATAATAAGAACCGCCTGAGGTTTTGGATAGATCGACCTAGTCGGGTGTCTTTTCCTTTTTTTTTCGTTCCAAAAAAAAAACTAATACAAAACAAAATACACAGTCGGGATGGCAAGTATTTGCCTTTCCGCCGTGCCAATCGGAGTGAAACAAGTAAATGACTGAAAACAATTAATCACCGACACACAAAGAGGGATGACCTCTTTCAGTCGGTTGATAAAACTTTCGTTTGATAAATTATTTTTTAGAGAGGAGAAAAACCAAACTGCCTGTCATCAGTTGCGTCGTATTGATGAATTACGTCTCTGCTGATCTTCCAATACTTTGGAGAAATAAATTCTTTTTTAATATGTTTTTGTTTTTCAATTCTTTGCTGTTCAACGTCATGTTCAAAAGTTGAAACACAAGAATTCAATGAAGTCCCAAGATGAAGGAACGCATCAGTACCGTAGCCTTCAATAGAACGAAGTTTTAAATCGCCTCCAAAATGACGAGCGTATAAGCGACTTATTGGAAGACCGAAACCGTATCCAGCGAGAGGAGTCTTTTCAGATATATTGTGGGTATCGAATTGGTTAACAGAAGCAGTCGTGTACATGTATGACATTACTTTCTTCATGTCAGTTAGTGCGATGCCTCCTCCACAATCAGACACTCTGATGCTGACGTCTTCTAAGTTTTCAGAATCACAAACAACAACTTCAATTGGAGGAACTTTTGAGCAATCAATTCCTCCGTTGAACTTCTTCTTCGCATGAACATCAATTGATGCTTTGAGAGAGTTCTTTAGAATTTCAAAAACAATATAATGAACGTGTGATGGAATATGTGGAAAGAACACCTGCTGTTCAGTTGGATGACCTCTTCTTAGGATCACTTCTGGACAGTTGTCGTAGTGAGAGAAACAGATCGCCTTCGCTTCGATTACTGCAGACTTACAAACGTCAAACAGGTCAGTTCGAGCGCAGACAATACCTGCGTAATGTTCATATCCTGGTCGTGGTTTGGGTCGTTTTGCATTAGCGACTACGGCTTTGTGTTGTTTTACGAGGAAGGCAGCTGCTATTCTTCCAGCGTAGAAGTTATCTAGCTGTGATTGAAGATTCGGGAACTCTTCTGTGATGGCCTCAGTTACTTTTCCCCATTCTTGTTTGTCGTCTCTTACTTTTACTTTTTTATGTATGATGTCCTTTTTCATTTCCCATAACCCCCTTCCAAGAGTGAGGATCACTTCTTGATGTTTTGATTGAATTTTTTTCATTAAATTCGTAAAAGCTTGTTCAGTTGTTGGAGTTTCTGGTTTCTCAGCAGCAGTAAGGTCTTTGAACTCATTAAGTAACCAAGACCTTACTTGTTTAGTACTACTCATGGTAGCAAACCCATGAGGCATCTCAGATAACTGTTCAATAGCAATAGCTGTTCGTATTGGAAGTTCTCTGTGAAGGAATAAGTGAGTTCGATAGGCATCAGTTCCACAAAACTTTATAATCTGAGGAAGGCTCAACTTAGTCGGTTTCTTCGAAGCGATAAACCCCATGGTGTCCACCAGATTACGTTCTTCTGAGACCTTAGCAACTCTGGTCATCACTTCTTTCTTAACTGTGTTTACATCCATTCTCTTTAAGTCATTCAATCTTCTTCTTAAATCTAAATTCTCACTCTCCAACTGTTGCATTGTTATTTGCGTGTGAAGATATCGTCTCTGGGTTGAGAGAAGCTTCTTCATATTTTGCTTCATTCGTCTGGAAAGAAAATTCAACTCTGAAACAACGTAAACGATGGAGTGTATAGATTTAATAAGTTGAGGTTGAAGCTCATCGAATGCTGTTATTAAAGAAGAGATGTGTGTGAGTTAAACGACAGTATTCACAATACAAAAAAAAATTTAAAAAAAACAACAAAATATTTACAACGCAATTGTTGTTGTTGTTGTTTTTTTTTTATTTTTTTGTTTTTTTTTTTTTTTTTTTTTTTCCCGTTCATATCGGAGCATCAAACAATTCTACGAAGGGAGCTCTTCTCAGGAAAATTCACGTTCGGTCTGTTTGTTTGTTATGACGACCTCCAGAAACACACAGCTAGATGACTTTACTGTGAATAGATGACAGAGTTACGAACTGCTGTTATAATTAATTAACAATTCCACATCATCTCATATTCTTATGTATAAACAACTCTTCTTGTAGTAAAAGTAACAGAGAACTGAGTTATCGAAATATCTCCATCGTCCGGTAAGGGATTTATTGATAATTTAAATAAGGAGAATGGAGAAACTTTAACATCGAGATCTGAATCAAGAGCGATGACAACTGGAGGATGTGTAAACTTAACCGGTTGCATATCGAAGTCAAATATAGTACCACCACGACCAAGGTGTGTTATTGATGATGAGATTGTGGTTTCGGAGTTAAACTCCACACTTGCCTTTTCGATGGTCATCGCAGGTTTGTCTGAGAGAGACGCATGATCATTTGGACCGATTCCAAATATACAACTTCCGTTCTTTGCTAAGTCTTCTATCAGTTTTTCAGCAGAAAAAACAATCGGCTCATGTTCTTCCAATACGACAGATGACTGCTGATGTATTCTCCCTGACTCTCTCGATATAATAGAATCCATCTTCGTAAGACAACACAAAGCAGACATTGGTGAGGTAATCCGACATTCTACTTTGATACCAATTCTAATCAACTCTCTTTGAAGTGATAAAGACAAGACGTGAAGTGAAGAAGAAAGTTGTTTCTGAAGTTCGATACACTGATCAGCAATAGACTTTGAATCACTCTTTGACGTGTCACACGACTCCCATTCAATTCTTAGAAGTGTTTGAGCTAAGGCTCTGTCTTCACTTTCTAACCTTTCTTTCTCTGCAAGGCTGGTACTTAATTCCTTTTCAAGTTCTTCCATGAGGGTTACACATTCTTGTATGCTGTTTACTAGTCTTTTATAGTTACGTGCTTCTGAAAGGTACGCGTCTCGAATTTTAGCATTTTCACCTTTAAGACCGATGCCACCAACCCATCTATCGATTTCGTTTATTCCCAAAGACGTTTTGTCTGCTTGTGACTCGGATATTATTTGATTTAGTGCTTCCTCAGTCTTTGTTTGAAGCTGTTGGGGTTTTTTTTTTTTTTTTTTTTTTTCTCTCGATCGACCCATCAAAATATTAAATTTTTATTTTAACACACCATTTTATTATCAGTCAGCAAGTAGTCTCTCGCAAAGTTGATTCCTTGACCTGCCAGTCCAAAGAATGATTCCTGAAGTACCTGTTTGATGTTATAAATGTTATTTAACTCTTTGAGTACAAAACCAGTACCTAAAATATTATAATAACCCATACTGAATAGTATGCTGAAGTCGCTTCTTGAAGCTGTCGACCTTGAGCAACAAGATGACCAATAACAGCAGGTGAAGGAGGTAGTGATGGGTAGACAGCTAGAGATGTTGCCAGAAGAGTAAGAGAACGAGAAACAGATTCTTGATAAGCCGAATGCGATAACTGAGCTTCAGTCTGCTTCACTGCTTCATAATAGATAGCAGACGTTAGTTTCTCATTTAACACCGACATGCTTGTTAGACTGCTTTGAAGTGAAGAAGTCGCCTGTTCCAGACCCATCACAGCTTCATCATATCGACCAACTAGTTGCTGCCTAACTACAGAACGACTAGACTGAATCATTCTGGTAGTCTCTCTCACTGCTTCAAGTCTGTTGACTTCAACAATACGTTTTCCTTTCGCTAATTCATTCTTTTTATTGGCTTCCCAAACTTTTTCATAACTCCACAGCAGATCATCTATTTGTGATCGTAATTCTTGATAAGACTGAAGAGGATGATAATTAGGTCTGAATCCCCAATATGAATAACCTGCAGTCAGTTGCTTTATCAACAATGATATTCTCTGTGATAGTTTCATAGCAGGACGACCATTCTTTAACTGGGCAGTTAGAATTGAGGATGTCAAGAGAAGAGATTGAAGAGTTATCTGATCATTAATTTGATAACAACTTTCAACCCATTGAGTAAACCTTCCAACTAATGGCAGAGGTACTAACTGACCCCAAAAGAAGATTGATGAACATTGTTGAGATATTGATATCTTATGAGGTGGTGATGGATGCACCTCTCCTCTGCTACCGGGTGGTCCGACTTCTCCACGTGATCGTTGCTCACCAAACTGCTCTGTTATTTTGTGACTAACAAAGAAGTAACCACTTGTGCTATGTTTTGGTGTTATGGTGCGAGGTCCCGCATCACCTCCTGGGCCTCCAACACCACCGAGGGAGGGCTCTGCAGCTTTCCCTGATGTCGAGTCAGTTGTCAGAGTAATAGAAGGATGGTTACTTACTGTTGAAAATAATATTTTACCTCCTGCCCCCGCTACTCCAGAAGCACCTCCGTTTCCACCTTTCCCACCTCTGCAACCATCTCTGCCGATAGTTCCAGGACTGCCTTTGAGACCGTTGCCACCGTCTTGACCCCGTCCAGCATTTCCACCGTTAGCTTTGAGTTTAATACGAGCTTTTACGTTACTGGATTTGGTTTCAGACTTGTACACGATTCGACTACAATTTATTATTATCTGACCTCCATTTTCTCCATTATCTCCTTGTTCACCATCTTTACCAGGAGGGGCTGATTTACAGCCGTGGAGAGCTCCAAGTCCATGGTTTCCAGAAACATCGATTAGGACATCATTTGAGGATAAGATGAGAGTGTGTGCTGTGATTCTTACTGTTCCTCCAGGTATCTTTATTGATGGAGGGATTGTCACAACCATACCACTCACTTCAATATTTCCCTTTGTCGCTGCACTTTCCGACACTCTAACATTAACACCCAAACTTCTAATCCCACCACTTACCTCTTCATGAGATGACCACAAGTTCGATTCCGACTCTTTGATTTTTTCAAAGATCTTTGGGTTAAGATCTGGTACAGGTCCCAATTTGATACCAGGAGCGAGGAGAGGAATTTTAGCAGCGGCTGTTCCGTTGGCGGATTGCAGTTTTAAAATGTGGCGAGATAGCAATTCGTGGACCTCATCTTTATAAGAAGTACAGTCGAACAGTGAGGTAATTAACTTAGTAGCTGTTTGATGAAGAGATGAGAAAACAGAGTTCTGAACAGGAAGCAAAATATTTGATGGTATGAGCCATGCGGATGCATATTTATCTACATTAGAGAGTATCGTTGCTTTGTTTTTATTATTTATTATGACCGCAGCAGCAGAAGTCGCAGCCGTGAGGGCTGAAGCAAATGCTATACAATTCGAGTCAACAACTATTGATCCAACATAAAACGATGGAGTTAAAATATTATATCTCTCATTACCATTTGAATATTGAACTCTCAGTACGTAGTCTCCGATGTCCGTCACAACTACTTTCGAAAACGTAATCTTAACTCCATTTTCAACAGGAGATGTATCAGGATCCGCTGTTAAACCATCAAGCTTACCTGGTCCACTGTGAACTACTAACTCAACTCCAAAACATCCGAATGGTATTATAAACGAAGGCGGATCAGCAAACCCAACGAAAACACCCAACGGGTGAGGAACAGGAACCCTACAGCAACAAGGCACCTCCATATGGAGACTGTACTACTTCTGTGAGAGGAATAAAACAACAATAAACTAAATAATCAAAACTAAGACACCTCCCCTTACAAAAATCAAAGTAATGAATGAATGAAACACACCCATCGTTTTCCTAATCCCCCTTAAAGCAGACAACATGTGTGAAGTCACTCAGGGTCAAAGGAAACGATTAAAGAAGGAAATGACGAAGTCATTTCATTTTCTTGGTGTCTTGTGTTGCATAAAATCAAAATCAAAAAAAAGAAAGGCAGGGGAAAGCGAACTTCCCTCCTCATATCCCAAACACCGTCTCCAAGAAAGACAGTTTCGGGTACGGGGAGAGAGGAGCTTGTTTTTTTCAGTCGAATAAAAAGAGAGGGAACACATGAACAAGACGAGACTTACAAAAAGAATGGTGCGGCGAATCACCAGCACTCTGCAGGAAAAAGGTCTTGAGCTCATGATGCGTTTGTCGGTTAGGAAGAAACAAAATAAAGAACGAAATATAAATTAAAAAAAAAAAAGAAAAATGGGCAAGGAGCATCTCCCTGGTTCCAGAAGCAGCAGACTACACCTTCCGGTTGGAAAGAGTTTCTTATTCTTCATGGCCCGGAGACCCTCCCCTTTTCCTTTTTTTTCTTGTAAAAATAATGGGGGAAAAAAAAACAAAACAAAAAATGAAACACCAACAGCAGGCAGACAATGAAACAATTACTAAAATCTTGGAAATCATTCTATATCTGGGGATGTCGTGTTGTGAAATCGTCCCATCCATCTCTCCACAGCTGTAAACGGCGGTTGCGGCTCAACAAGCGAACAAACAATAACAGCAGCATCAAAGCAACTTAGAAACTGACGAGACGGATTATAAAAAAAGAGTTAAAAAAAAGAAGCATTTTCTTACTTCTGGGCAGGGTCAAGGTACCAACATGGCTTGGTGAACTTCAACTTGTCCTTTGGAATGCCCATGAGGTCGATCCATTCCTGCGATACGGCCGCCTTGTCGGTCTTGTCACATTCAATTCTTGCCACGTAGTTCAATAGATCGACATCGCTGATGGAAGGCTCAGCGGCGAGCTTCGACAAACAAACCTCCGCGAGGATGTGATCAGCGAACGCGCAACGTCCCGCTCTCTCAGAAGTTCCCGACCTCGAAACAGCTGACTTCTTCGCAACCTTCTTCTCCTTCTTCTTGGCAGCCTGCGGCTCAGCCTTTCTCGTCGTCGAAGTCGGGCAGTTCACAGTCGGCGCGTTGCTGACAGGAGTCGCCCAGCTCCACGAACCAACAAGTGGGTTTCCGAGGATCCCGGCAACGTTGTCGTCTCCGTACTTGAAGTCATTCTCTCCATTGCTGCCCGGCATTCCGACAGGGTGGTGCATGTCTCTGATAGTCCAAGGGTTTGAAAACCACTGCATGGTAGACGTTCCGTCGTGGGTCATTGGCAACACGCTGTCCAACTGCAAACTCGGTTCCTGGCTGGTGGTGCGTCCAGCAACCGCGTAGTGGTTGCTGTTCAGGTCAGCCTTCGCCACGGTGTCGTAACCGTGGTAGTCCTGCCACAGAGCGTACAGCCTGTCTACGTTGGCGTGGTGTACCATGAAAAGAGGGTCCTCCGGGGAGTAGAAAGTCGACATCTGTCCTCCGACCGCAACGTGCGGAGCTCCGTGCGGCGCCGACTCGAACGTCGGTCTGAAGGTCGCGAAGTCTGGGAAGTCCTCAATCATCGCAGCCATCGCAGCCTGTCCAGTGAACCCCCAGCTGAATCCGAACGTTCTGCGAAGGCATCCGTCCAGGGAATCAAGCCATCCGTTTCCACCATCGAACGCGGCAACTCCCTCAGTCATGCAGTCGTTGGAGTCCCTTCCGTTCGGAGATCCGAAAGTCGTTGGCGAGAACACAACGCTCTGCGACTCGCTTCCGGCATCCCTGTCCCAGTCCCAGTACGGAACGGTGATGCATCTGTAATCGCCTCCCAGAGATCTCAACATGTTCTCCCATCCAAGGAGGTAGTATCTGTGCCATGCGAGGAACGCACTAGTCTGGTGAGCGTATTCTCCAGCCTGAAGATGCATGCGGACCACTCGGTCGAAGTCAGCCTTGCGGGTGCTGTGGAACGTCGACACCGCGCTGATGTAAAGGTCCCTGTCTACACACGACATAAGAGACCACGCCTGCCTCACTCGGGGAGTCTCGCAAGGGGTGATCGATGGAGTTGGAGTCGGTGGTGTTGGTGGAGTTGGTGGAGTCGGTGGAGTTGGCGGTGCGGAATCCGAGCACGTCCAGTCGAGAACAAAACCAGCTCTGGTGACACTGCCGTCAGAAGTAAGTCTCAAGAAAATACCATCCTGTTCAACAATGGTATCAGCTGGAGCACTAGTTCCAGAGTGTTGCGAAAGGACCGCAGTCGATCCGACAACACCTCCGCTCACCGGAAACGCGTTCACGAAATCGTATCCGCTCTCGGTGTTGAATGAAGTCCACTGAAGCACCGCGCGTTTTGCTGGACACTCGAAGTAGAAACACGCGTTCTCATTGTTTGAGTAACGTCCGGAACCGGCTGGGTAGTCTACGATGCTGTCCGCTTGGTACGTCGCCGTCGAAGTGCAGGCCGATGGGAACACGAATGATGATGATGCTGAGCAGGTCCACGACGCAGTGAAACCATTTCCCTGAATGCTGCCATCGGAATCGAGTTCGATGAACGCACCGTCTCCTCCGGCGGCACTGTGAGTAACAGGGACGGTCAGGTCAGAAGAACGGAACAATTGCGCTCCGACTCCGTTGTTCGCAACCGTCGCCATCCTAACGTAGTCGTAGTTCAGTTCGGTGTTGAATCGAGTCCACGTCATCGAAACCACTCCTCCAACGCACTCGATGTGCCAGCAGCGGATCTCATTTGATCCGTAGCTAGTCAAATCAACAGTACCTGAAGTACCAGTCTGAGTTACTCGGGTAGCAGCATCGCAGTTACTTGGGAACACGAATCCTTCGGCAGTCGGCAGCACTGCTGCTGCGGCCAGCCCGAACAGGGCAGCGGTCTTCATCATTGTTATTTTTTTTTTTTTTTTTTGATAAAACTGACGGGCGCAAGGAGTATTAGATTTACTTCAAGAGAAGAGAAGAGTATACACACAATCCAAAAAATAAACAACACACATTTGAAGAAACAACCTTGTGGTTTGCGTATTCCCCCTCCCCACACCATCCCCTCCCCTCCCCTCCCCTCCCCTCCCCTCCCCATCCCCTCCCTCTCAAAGGATACAACCGACGGGTCGTTATTATGTTTTCTTGCATGAGAAGACAGTCGAACTAGTCCCAATCGCTTTCGTGGGATGTGCTGAAGAGTTCAAATTCTTATTCGGATGTGTTTTGTTGTGAGTATCTCTGTAGGAGGAGTAAAACAACAATAAACTAAATAATCAAAACTAAGACACCTCCCCTTACAAAAATCAAAGTAATGAATGAATGAAACACACCCATCGTTTTCCTAATCCCCCTTAAAGCAGACAACATGTGTGAAGTCACTCAGGGTCAAAGGAAACGATTAAAGAAGGAAATGACGAAGTCATTTCATTTTCTTGGTGTCTTGTGTTGCATAAAATCAAAATCAAAAAAAAGAAAGGCAGGGGAAAGCGAACTTCCCTCCTCATATCCCAAACACCGTCTCCAAGAAAGACAGTTTCGGGTACGGGGAGAGAGGAGCTTGTTTTTTTCAGTCGAATAAAAAGAGAGGGAACACATGAACAAGACGAGACTTACAAAAAGAATGGTGCGGCGAATCACCAGCACTCTGCAGGAAAAAGGTCTTGAGCTCATGATGCGTTTGTCGGTTAGGAAGAAACAAAATAAAGAACGAAATATAAATTAAAAAAAAAAAAGAAAAATGGGCAAGGAGCATCTCCCTGGTTCCAGAAGCAGCAGACTACACCTTCCGGTTGGAAAGAGTTTCTTATTCTTCATGGCCCGGAGACCCTCCCCTTTTCCTTTTTTTTCTTGTAAAAATAATGGGGGAAAAAAAAACAAAACAAAAAATGAAACACCAACAGCAGGCAGACAATGAAACAATTACTAAAATCTTGGAAATCATTCTATATCTGGGGATGTCGTGTTGTGAAATCGTCCCATCCATCTCTCCACAGCTGTAAACGGCGGTTGCGGCTCAACAAGCGAACAAACAATAACAGCAGCATCAAAGCAACTTAGAAACTGACGAGACGGATTATAAAAAAAGAGTTAAAAAAAAGAAGCATTTTCTTACTTCTGGGCAGGGTCAAGGTACCAACATGGCTTGGTGAACTTCAACTTGTCCTTTGGAATGCCCATGAGGTCGATCCATTCCTGCGATACGGCCGCCTTGTCGGTCTTGTCACATTCAATTCTTGCCACGTAGTTCAATAGATCGACATCGCTGATGGAAGGCTCAGCGGCGAGCTTCGACAAACAAACCTCCGCGAGGATGTGATCAGCGAACGCGCAACGTCCCGCTCTCTCAGAAGTTCCCGACCTCGAAACAGCTGACTTCTTCGCAACCTTCTTCTCCTTCTTCTTGGCAGCCTGCGGCTCAGCCTTTCTCGTCGTCGAAGTCGGGCAGTTCACAGTCGGCGCGTTGCTGACAGGAGTCGCCCAGCTCCACGAACCAACAAGTGGGTTTCCGAGGATCCCGGCAACGTTGTCGTCTCCGTACTTGAAGTCATTCTCTCCATTGCTGCCCGGCATTCCGACAGGGTGGTGCATGTCTCTGATAGTCCAAGGGTTTGAAAACCACTGCATGGTAGACGTTCCGTCGTGGGTCATTGGCAACACGCTGTCCAACTGCAAACTCGGTTCCTGGCTGGTGGTGCGTCCAGCAACCGCGTAGTGGTTGCTGTTCAGGTCAGCCTTCGCCACGGTGTCGTAACCGTGGTAGTCCTGCCACAGAGCGTACAGCCTGTCTACGTTGGCGTGGTGTACCATGAAAAGAGGGTCCTCCGGGGAGTAGAAAGTCGACATCTGTCCTCCGACCGCAACGTGCGGAGCTCCGTGCGGCGCCGACTCGAACGTCGGTCTGAAGGTCGCGAAGTCTGGGAAGTCCTCAATCATCGCAGCCATCGCAGCCTGTCCAGTGAACCCCCAGCTGAATCCGAACGTTCTGCGAAGGCATCCGTCCAGGGAATCAAGCCATCCGTTTCCACCATCGAACGCGGCAACTCCCTCAGTCATGCAGTCGTTGGAGTCCCTTCCGTTCGGAGATCCGAAAGTCGTTGGCGAGAACACAACGCTCTGCGACTCGCTTCCGGCATCCCTGTCCCAGTCCCAGTACGGAACGGTGATGCATCTGTAATCGCCTCCCAGAGATCTCAACATGTTCTCCCATCCAAGGAGGTAGTATCTGTGCCATGCGAGGAACGCACTAGTCTGGTGAGCGTATTCTCCAGCCTGAAGATGCATGCGGACCACTCGGTCGAAGTCAGCCTTGCGGGTGCTGTGGAACGTCGACACCGCGCTGATGTAAAGGTCCCTGTCTACACACGACATAAGAGACCACGCCTGCCTCACTCGGGGAGTCTCGCAAGGGGTGATCGATGGAGTTGGAGTCGGTGGTGTTGGTGGAGTTGGTGGAGTCGGTGGAGTTGGCGGTGCGGAATCCGAGCACGTCCAGTCGAGAACAAAACCAGCTCTGGTGACACTGCCGTCAGAAGTAAGTCTCAAGAAAATACCATCCTGTTCAACAATGGTATCAGCTGGAGCACTAGTTCCAGAGTGTTGCGAAAGGACCGCAGTCGATCCGACAACACCTCCGCTCACCGGAAACGCGTTCACGAAATCGTATCCGCTCTCGGTGTTGAATGAAGTCCACTGAAGCACCGCGCGTTTTGCTGGACACTCGAAGTAGAAACACGCGTTCTCATTGTTTGAGTAACGTCCGGAACCGGCTGGGTAGTCTACGATGCTGTCCGCTTGGTACGTCGCCGTCGAAGTGCAGGCCGATGGGAACACGAATGATGATGATGCTGAGCAGGTCCACGACGCAGTGAAACCATTTCCCTGAATGCTGCCATCGGAATCGAGTTCGATGAACGCACCGTCTCCTCCGGCGGCACTGTGAGTAACAGGGACGGTCAGGTCAGAAGAACGGAACAATTGCGCTCCGACTCCGTTGTTCGCAACCGTCGCCATCCTAACGTAGTCGTAGTTCAGTTCGGTGTTGAATCGAGTCCACGTCATCGAAACCACTCCTCCAACGCACTCGATGTGCCAGCAGCGGATCTCATTTGATCCGTAGCTAGTCAAATCAACAGTACCTGAAGTACCAGTCTGAGTTACTCGGGTAGCAGCATCGCAGTTACTTGGGAACACGAATCCTTCGGCAGTCGGCAGCACTGCTGCTGCGGCCAGCCCGAACAGGGCAGCGGTCTTCATCATTGTTATTTTTTTTTTTTTTTTTTGATAAAACTGACGGGCGCAAGGAGTATTAGATTTACTTCAAGAGAAGAGAAGAGTATACACACAATCCAAAAAATAAACAACACACATTTGAAGAAACAACCTTGTGGTTTGCGTATTCCCCCTCCCCACACCATCCCCTCCCCTCCCCTCCCCTCCCCATCCCCTCCCTCTCAAAGGATACAACCGACGGGTCGTTATTATGTTTTCTTGCATGAGAAGACAGTCGAACTAGTCCCAATCGCTTTCGTGGGATGTGCTGAAGAGTTCAAATTCTTATTCGGATGTGTTTTGTTGTGAGTATCTCTGTAGGAGGAGTAAAACAACAATAAACTAAATAATCAAAACTAAGACACCTCCCCTTACAAAAATCAAAGTAATGAATGAATGAAACACACCCATCGTTTTCCTAATCCCCCTTAAAGCAGACAACATGTGTGAAGTCACTCAGGGTCAAAGGAAACGATTAAAGAAGGAAATGACGAAGTCATTTCATTTTCTTGGTGTCTTGTGTTGCATAAAATCAAAATCAAAAAAAAGAAAGGCAGGGGAAAGCGAACTTCCCTCCTCATATCCCAAACACCGTCTCCAAGAAAGACAGTTTCGGGTACGGGGAGAGAGGAGCTTGTTTTTTTCAGTCGAATAAAAAGAGAGGGAACACATGAACAAGACGAGACTTACAAAAAGAATGGTGCGGCGAATCACCAGCACTCTGCAGGAAAAAGGTCTTGAGCTCATGATGCGTTTGTCGGTTAGGAAGAAACAAAATAAAGAACGAAATATAAATTAAAAAAAAAAAAGAAAAGTGGGCAAGGAGCATCTCCCTGGTTCCAGAAGCAGCAGACTACACCTTCCGGTTGGAAAGAGTTTCTTATTCTTCATGGCCCGGAGACCCTCCCCTTTTCCTTTTTTTTCTTGTAAAAATAATGGGGGAAAAAAAAACAAAACAAAAAATGAAACACCAACAGCAGGCAGACAATGAAACAATTACTAAAATCTTGGAAATCATTCTATATCTGGGGATGTCGTGTTGTGAAATCGTCCCATCCATCTCTCCACAGCTGTAAACGGCGGTTGCGGCTCAACAAGCGAACAAACAATAACAGCAGCATCAAAGCAACTTAGAAACTGACGAGACGGATTATAAAAAAAGAGTTAAAAAAAAGAAGCATTTTCTTACTTCTGGGCAGGGTCAAGGTACCAACATGGCTTGGTGAACTTCAACTTGTCCTTTGGAATGCCCATGAGGTCGATCCATTCCTGCGATACGGCCGCCTTGTCGGTCTTGTCACATTCAATTCTTGCCACGTAGTTCAATAGATCGACATCGCTGATGGAAGGCTCAGCGGCGAGCTTCGACAAACAAACCTCCGCGAGGATGTGATCAGCGAACGCGCAACGTCCCGCTCTCTCAGAAGTTCCCGACCTCGAAACAGCTGACTTCTTCGCAACCTTCTTCTCCTTCTTCTTGGCAGCCTGCGGCTCAGCCTTTCTCGTCGTCGAAGTCGGGCAGTTCACAGTCGGCGCGTTGCTGACAGGAGTCGCCCAGCTCCACGAACCAACAAGTGGGTTTCCGAGGATCCCGGCAACGTTGTCGTCTCCGTACTTGAAGTCATTCTCTCCATTGCTGCCCGGCATTCCGACAGGGTGGTGCATGTCTCTGATAGTCCAAGGGTTTGAAAACCACTGCATGGTAGACGTTCCGTCGTGGGTCATTGGCAACACGCTGTCCAACTGCAAACTCGGTTCCTGGCTGGTGGTGCGTCCAGCAACCGCGTAGTGGTTGCTGTTCAGGTCAGCCTTCGCCACGGTGTCGTAACCGTGGTAGTCCTGCCACAGAGCGTACAGCCTGTCTACGTTGGCGTGGTGTACCATGAAAAGAGGGTCCTCCGGGGAGTAGAAAGTCGACATCTGTCCTCCGACCGCAACGTGCGGAGCTCCGTGCGGCGCCGACTCGAACGTCGGTCTGAAGGTCGCGAAGTCTGGGAAGTCCTCAATCATCGCAGCCATCGCAGCCTGTCCAGTGAACCCCCAGCTGAATCCGAACGTTCTGCGAAGGCATCCGTCCAGGGAATCAAGCCATCCGTTTCCACCATCGAACGCGGCAACTCCCTCAGTCATGCAGTCGTTGGAGTCCCTTCCGTTCGGAGATCCGAAAGTCGTTGGCGAGAACACAACGCTCTGCGACTCGCTTCCGGCATCCCTGTCCCAGTCCCAGTACGGAACGGTGATGCATCTGTAATCGCCTCCCAGAGATCTCAACATGTTCTCCCATCCAAGGAGGTAGTATCTGTGCCATGCGAGGAACGCACTAGTCTGGTGAGCGTATTCTCCAGCCTGAAGATGCATGCGGACCACTCGGTCGAAGTCAGCCTTGCGGGTGCTGTGGAACGTCGACACCGCGCTGATGTAAAGGTCCCTGTCTACACACGACATAAGAGACCACGCCTGCCTCACTCGGGGAGTCTCGCAAGGGGTGATCGATGGAGTTGGAGTCGGTGGTGTTGGTGGAGTTGGTGGAGTCGGTGGAGTTGGCGGTGCGGAATCCGAGCACGTCCAGTCGAGAACAAAACCAGCTCTGGTGACACTGCCGTCAGAAGTAAGTCTCAAGAAAATACCATCCTGTTCAACAATGGTATCAGCTGGAGCACTAGTTCCAGAGTGTTGCGAAAGGACCGCAGTCGATCCGACAACACCTCCGCTCACCGGAAACGCGTTCACGAAATCGTATCCGCTCTCGGTGTTGAATGAAGTCCACTGAAGCACCGCGCGTTTTGCTGGACACTCGAAGTAGAAACACGCGTTCTCATTGTTTGAGTAACGTCCGGAACCGGCTGGGTAGTCTACGATGCTGTCCGCTTGGTACGTCGCCGTCGAAGTGCAGGCCGATGGGAACACGAATGATGATGATGCTGAGCAGGTCCACGACGCAGTGAAACCATTTCCCTGAATGCTGCCATCGGAATCGAGTTCGATGAACGCACCGTCTCCTCCGGCGGCACTGTGAGTAACAGGGACGGTCAGGTCAGAAGAACGGAACAATTGCGCTCCGACTCCGTTGTTCGCAACCGTCGCCATCCTAACGTAGTCGTAGTTCAGTTCGGTGTTGAATCGAGTCCACGTCATCGAAACCACTCCTCCAACGCACTCGATGTGCCAGCAGCGGATCTCATTTGATCCGTAGCTAGTCAAATCAACAGTACCTGAAGTACCAGTCTGAGTTACTCGGGTAGCAGCATCGCAGTTACTTGGGAACACGAATCCTTCGGCAGTCGGCAGCACTGCTGCTGCGGCCAGCCCGAACAGGGCAGCGGTCTTCATCATTGTTATTTTTTTTTTTTTTTTTTGATAAAACTGACGGGCGCAAGGAGTATTAGATTTACTTCAAGAGAAGAGAAGAGTATACACACAATCCAAAAAATAAACAACACACATTTGAAGAAACAACCTTGTGGTTTGCGTATTCCCCCTCCCCACACCATCCCCTCCCCTCCCCTCCCCTCCCCTCCCCTCCCCTCCCCATCCCCTCCCTCTCAAAGGATACAACCGACGGGTCGTTATTATGTTTTCTTGCATGAGAAGACAGTCGAACTAGTCCCAATCGCTTTCGTGGGATGTGCTGAAGAGTTCAAATTCTTATTCGGATGTGTTTTGTTGTGAGTATCTCTGTAGGAGGAGTAAAACAACAATAAACTAAATAATCAAAACTAAGACACCTCCCCTTACAAAAATCAAAGTAATGAATGAATGAAACACACCCATCGTTTTCCTAATCCCCCTTAAAGCAGACAACATGTGTGAAGTCACTCAGGGTCAAAGGAAACGATTAAAGAAGGAAATGACGAAGTCATTTCATTTTCTTGGTGTCTTGTGTTGCATAAAATCAAAATCAAAAAAAAGAAAGGCAGGGGAAAGCGAACTTCCCTCCTCATATCCCAAACACCGTCTCCAAGAAAGACAGTTTCGGGTACGGGGAGAGAGGAGCTTGTTTTTTTCAGTCGAATAAAAAGAGAGGGAACACATGAACAAGACGAGACTTACAAAAAGAATGGTGCGGCGAATCACCAGCACTCTGCAGGAAAAAGGTCTTGAGCTCATGATGCGTTTGTCGGTTAGGAAGAAACAAAATAAAGAACGAAATATAAATTAAAAAAAAAAAAGAAAAATGGGCAAGGAGCATCTCCCTGGTTCCAGAAGCAGCAGACTACACCTTCCGGTTGGAAAGAGTTTCTTATTCTTCATGGCCCGGAGACCCTCCCCTTTTCCTTTTTTTTCTTGTAAAAATAATGGGGGAAAAAAAAACAAAACAAAAAATGAAACACCAACAGCAGGCAGACAATGAAACAATTACTAAAATCTTGGAAATCATTCTATATCTGGGGATGTCGTGTTGTGAAATCGTCCCATCCATCTCTCCACAGCTGTAAACGGCGGTTGCGGCTCAACAAGCGAACAAACAATAACAGCAGCATCAAAGCAACTTAGAAACTGACGAGACGGATTATAAAAAAAGAGTTAAAAAAAAGAAGCATTTTCTTACTTCTGGGCAGGGTCAAGGTACCAACATGGCTTGGTGAACTTCAACTTGTCCTTTGGAATGCCCATGAGGTCGATCCATTCCTGCGATACGGCCGCCTTGTCGGTCTTGTCACATTCAATTCTTGCCACGTAGTTCAATAGATCGACATCGCTGATGGAAGGCTCAGCGGCGAGCTTCGACAAACAAACCTCCGCGAGGATGTGATCAGCGAACGCGCAACGTCCCGCTCTCTCAGAAGTTCCCGACCTCGAAACAGCTGACTTCTTCGCAACCTTCTTCTCCTTCTTCTTGGCAGCCTGCGGCTCAGCCTTTCTCGTCGTCGAAGTCGGGCAGTTCACAGTCGGCGCGTTGCTGACAGGAGTCGCCCAGCTCCACGAACCAACAAGTGGGTTTCCGAGGATCCCGGCAACGTTGTCGTCTCCGTACTTGAAGTCATTCTCTCCATTGCTGCCCGGCATTCCGACAGGGTGGTGCATGTCTCTGATAGTCCAAGGGTTTGAAAACCACTGCATGGTAGACGTTCCGTCGTGGGTCATTGGCAACACGCTGTCCAACTGCAAACTCGGTTCCTGGCTGGTGGTGCGTCCAGCAACCGCGTAGTGGTTGCTGTTCAGGTCAGCCTTCGCCACGGTGTCGTAACCGTGGTAGTCCTGCCACAGAGCGTACAGCCTGTCTACGTTGGCGTGGTGTACCATGAAAAGAGGGTCCTCCGGGGAGTAGAAAGTCGACATCTGTCCTCCGACCGCAACGTGCGGAGCTCCGTGCGGCGCCGACTCGAACGTCGGTCTGAAGGTCGCGAAGTCTGGGAAGTCCTCAATCATCGCAGCCATCGCAGCCTGTCCAGTGAACCCCCAGCTGAATCCGAACGTTCTGCGAAGGCATCCGTCCAGGGAATCAAGCCATCCGTTTCCACCATCGAACGCGGCAACTCCCTCAGTCATGCAGTCGTTGGAGTCCCTTCCGTTCGGAGATCCGAAAGTCGTTGGCGAGAACACAACGCTCTGCGACTCGCTTCCGGCATCCCTGTCCCAGTCCCAGTACGGAACGGTGATGCATCTGTAATCGCCTCCCAGAGATCTCAACATGTTCTCCCATCCAAGGAGGTAGTATCTGTGCCATGCGAGGAACGCACTAGTCTGGTGAGCGTATTCTCCAGCCTGAAGATGCATGCGGACCACTCGGTCGAAGTCAGCCTTGCGGGTGCTGTGGAACGTCGACACCGCGCTGATGTAAAGGTCCCTGTCTACACACGACATAAGAGACCACGCCTGCCTCACTCGGGGAGTCTCGCAAGGGGTGATCGATGGAGTTGGAGTCGGTGGTGTTGGTGGAGTTGGTGGAGTCGGTGGAGTTGGCGGTGCGGAATCCGAGCACGTCCAGTCGAGAACAAAACCAGCTCTGGTGACACTGCCGTCAGAAGTAAGTCTCAAGAAAATACCATCCTGTTCAACAATGGTATCAGCTGGAGCACTAGTTCCAGAGTGTTGCGAAAGGACCGCAGTCGATCCGACAACACCTCCGCTCACCGGAAACGCGTTCACGAAATCGTATCCGCTCTCGGTGTTGAATGAAGTCCACTGAAGCACCGCGCGTTTTGCTGGACACTCGAAGTAGAAACACGCGTTCTCATTGTTTGAGTAACGTCCGGAACCGGCTGGGTAGTCTACGATGCTGTCCGCTTGGTACGTCGCCGTCGAAGTGCAGGCCGATGGGAACACGAATGATGATGATGCTGAGCAGGTCCACGACGCAGTGAAACCATTTCCCTGAATGCTGCCATCGGAATCGAGTTCGATGAACGCACCGTCTCCTCCGGCGGCACTGTGAGTAACAGGGACGGTCAGGTCAGAAGAACGGAACAATTGCGCTCCGACTCCGTTGTTCGCAACCGTCGCCATCCTAACGTAGTCGTAGTTCAGTTCGGTGTTGAATCGAGTCCACGTCATCGAAACCACTCCTCCAACGCACTCGATGTGCCAGCAGCGGATCTCATTTGATCCGTAGCTAGTCAAATCAACAGTACCTGAAGTACCAGTCTGAGTTACTCGGGTAGCAGCATCGCAGTTACTTGGGAACACGAATCCTTCGGCAGTCGGCAGCACTGCTGCTGCGGCCAGCCCGAACAGGGCAGCGGTCTTCATCATTGTTATTTTTTTTTTTTTTTTTTGATAAAACTGACGGGCGCAAGGAGTATTAGATTTACTTCAAGAGAAGAGAAGAGTATACACACAATCCAAAAAATAAACAACACACATTTGAAGAAACAACCTTGTGGTTTGCGTATTCCCCCTCCCCACACCATCCCCTCCCCTCCCCTCCCCTCCCCTCCCCTCCCCTCCCCATCCCCTCCCTCTCAAAGGATACAACCGACGGGTCGTTATTATGTTTTCTTGCATGAGAAGACAGTCGAACTAGTCCCAATCGCTTTCGTGGGATGTGCTGAAGAGTTCAAATTCTTATTCGGATGTGTTTTGTTGTGAGTATCTCTGTAGGAGGAGTAAAACAACAATAAACTAAATAATCAAAACTAAGACACCTCCCCTTACAAAAATCAAAGTAATGAATGAATGAAACACACCCATCGTTTTCCTAATCCCCCTTAAAGCAGACAACATGTGTGAAGTCACTCAGGGTCAAAGGAAACGATTAAAGAAGGAAATGACGAAGTCATTTCATTTTCTTGGTGTCTTGTGTTGCATAAAATCAAAATCAAAAAAAAGAAAGGCAGGGGAAAGCGAACTTCCCTCCTCATATCCCAAACACCGTCTCCAAGAAAGACAGTTTCGGGTACGGGGAGAGAGGAGCTTGTTTTTTTCAGTCGAATAAAAAGAGAGGGAACACATGAACAAGACGAGACTTACAAAAAGAATGGTGCGGCGAATCACCAGCACTCTGCAGGAAAAAGGTCTTGAGCTCATGATGCGTTTGTCGGTTAGGAAGAAACAAAATAAAGAACGAAATATAAATTAAAAAAAAAAAAGAAAAATGGGCAAGGAGCATCTCCCTGGTTCCAGAAGCAGCAGACTACACCTTCCGGTTGGAAAGAGTTTCTTATTCTTCATGGCCCGGAGACCCTCCCCTTTTCCTTTTTTTTCTTGTAAAAATAATGGGGGAAAAAAAAACAAAACAAAAAATGAAACACCAACAGCAGGCAGACAATGAAACAATTACTAAAATCTTGGAAATCATTCTATATCTGGGGATGTCGTGTTGTGAAATCGTCCCATCCATCTCTCCACAGCTGTAAACGGCGGTTGCGGCTCAACAAGCGAACAAACAATAACAGCAGCATCAAAGCAACTTAGAAACTGACGAGACGGATTATAAAAAAAGAGTTAAAAAAAAGAAGCATTTTCTTACTTCTGGGCAGGGTCAAGGTACCAACATGGCTTGGTGAACTTCAACTTGTCCTTTGGAATGCCCATGAGGTCGATCCATTCCTGCGATACGGCCGCCTTGTCGGTCTTGTCACATTCAATTCTTGCCACGTAGTTCAATAGATCGACATCGCTGATGGAAGGCTCAGCGGCGAGCTTCGACAAACAAACCTCCGCGAGGATGTGATCAGCGAACGCGCAACGTCCCGCTCTCTCAGAAGTTCCCGACCTCGAAACAGCTGACTTCTTCGCAACCTTCTTCTCCTTCTTCTTGGCAGCCTGCGGCTCAGCCTTTCTCGTCGTCGAAGTCGGGCAGTTCACAGTCGGCGCGTTGCTGACAGGAGTCGCCCAGCTCCACGAACCAACAAGTGGGTTTCCGAGGATCCCGGCAACGTTGTCGTCTCCGTACTTGAAGTCATTCTCTCCATTGCTGCCCGGCATTCCGACAGGGTGGTGCATGTCTCTGATAGTCCAAGGGTTTGAAAACCACTGCATGGTAGACGTTCCGTCGTGGGTCATTGGCAACACGCTGTCCAACTGCAAACTCGGTTCCTGGCTGGTGGTGCGTCCAGCAACCGCGTAGTGGTTGCTGTTCAGGTCAGCCTTCGCCACGGTGTCGTAACCGTGGTAGTCCTGCCACAGAGCGTACAGCCTGTCTACGTTGGCGTGGTGTACCATGAAAAGAGGGTCCTCCGGGGAGTAGAAAGTCGACATCTGTCCTCCGACCGCAACGTGCGGAGCTCCGTGCGGCGCCGACTCGAACGTCGGTCTGAAGGTCGCGAAGTCTGGGAAGTCCTCAATCATCGCAGCCATCGCAGCCTGTCCAGTGAACCCCCAGCTGAATCCGAACGTTCTGCGAAGGCATCCGTCCAGGGAATCAAGCCATCCGTTTCCACCATCGAACGCGGCAACTCCCTCAGTCATGCAGTCGTTGGAGTCCCTTCCGTTCGGAGATCCGAAAGTCGTTGGCGAGAACACAACGCTCTGCGACTCGCTTCCGGCATCCCTGTCCCAGTCCCAGTACGGAACGGTGATGCATCTGTAATCGCCTCCCAGAGATCTCAACATGTTCTCCCATCCAAGGAGGTAGTATCTGTGCCATGCGAGGAACGCACTAGTCTGGTGAGCGTATTCTCCAGCCTGAAGATGCATGCGGACCACTCGGTCGAAGTCAGCCTTGCGGGTGCTGTGGAACGTCGACACCGCGCTGATGTAAAGGTCCCTGTCTACACACGACATAAGAGACCACGCCTGCCTCACTCGGGGAGTCTCGCAAGGGGTGATCGATGGAGTTGGAGTCGGTGGTGTTGGTGGAGTTGGTGGAGTCGGTGGAGTTGGCGGTGCGGAATCCGAGCACGTCCAGTCGAGAACAAAACCAGCTCTGGTGACACTGCCGTCAGAAGTAAGTCTCAAGAAAATACCATCCTGTTCAACAATGGTATCAGCTGGAGCACTAGTTCCAGAGTGTTGCGAAAGGACCGCAGTCGATCCGACAACACCTCCGCTCACCGGAAACGCGTTCACGAAATCGTATCCGCTCTCGGTGTTGAATGAAGTCCACTGAAGCACCGCGCGTTTTGCTGGACACTCGAAGTAGAAACACGCGTTCTCATTGTTTGAGTAACGTCCGGAACCGGCTGGGTAGTCTACGATGCTGTCCGCTTGGTACGTCGCCGTCGAAGTGCAGGCCGATGGGAACACGAATGATGATGATGCTGAGCAGGTCCACGACGCAGTGAAACCATTTCCCTGAATGCTGCCATCGGAATCGAGTTCGATGAACGCACCGTCTCCTCCGGCGGCACTGTGAGTAACAGGGACGGTCAGGTCAGAAGAACGGAACAATTGCGCTCCGACTCCGTTGTTCGCAACCGTCGCCATCCTAACGTAGTCGTAGTTCAGTTCGGTGTTGAATCGAGTCCACGTCATCGAAACCACTCCTCCAACGCACTCGATGTGCCAGCAGCGGATCTCATTTGATCCGTAGCTAGTCAAATCAACAGTACCTGAAGTACCAGTCTGAGTTACTCGGGTAGCAGCATCGCAGTTACTTGGGAACACGAATCCTTCGGCAGTCGGCAGCACTGCTGCTGCGGCCAGCCCGAACAGGGCAGCGGTCTTCATCATTGTTATTTTTTTTTTTTTTTTTTGATAAAACTGACGGGCGCAAGGAGTATTAGATTTACTTCAAGAGAAGAGAAGAGTATACACACAATCCAAAAAATAAACAACACACATTTGAAGAAACAACCTTGTGGTTTGCGTATTCCCCCTCCCCACACCATCCCCTCCCCTCCCCTCCCCTCCCCATCCCCTCCCTCTCAAAGGATACAACCGACGGGTCGTTATTATGTTTTCTTGCATGAGAAGACAGTCGAACTAGTCCCAATCGCTTTCGTGGGATGTGCTGAAGAGTTCAAATTCTTATTCGGATGTGTTTTGTTGTGAGTATCTCTGTAGGAGGAGTAAAACAACAATAAACTAAATAATCAAAACTAAGACACCTCCCCTTACAAAAATCAAAGTAATGAATGAATGAAACACACCCATCGTTTTCCTAATCCCCCTTAAAGCAGACAACATGTGTGAAGTCACTCAGGGTCAAAGGAAACGATTAAAGAAGGAAATGACGAAGTCATTTCATTTTCTTGGTGTCTTGTGTTGCATAAAATCAAAATCAAAAAAAAGAAAGGCAGGGGAAAGCGAACTTCCCTCCTCATATCCCAAACACCGTCTCCAAGAAAGACAGTTTCGGGTACGGGGAGAGAGGAGCTTGTTTTTTTCAGTCGAATAAAAAGAGAGGGAACACATGAACAAGACGAGACTTACAAAAAGAATGGTGCGGCGAATCACCAGCACTCTGCAGGAAAAAGGTCTTGAGCTCATGATGCGTTTGTCGGTTAGGAAGAAACAAAATAAAGAACGAAATATAAATTAAAAAAAAAAAAGAAAAGTGGGCAAGGAGCATCTCCCTGGTTCCAGAAGCAGCAGACTACACCTTCCGGTTGGAAAGAGTTTCTTATTCTTCATGGCCCGGAGACCCTCCCCTTTTCCTTTTTTTTCTTGTAAAAATAATGGGGGAAAAAAAAACAAAACAAAAAATGAAACACCAACAGCAGGCAGACAATGAAACAATTACTAAAATCTTGGAAATCATTCTATATCTGGGGATGTCGTGTTGTGAAATCGTCCCATCCATCTCTCCACAGCTGTAAACGGCGGTTGCGGCTCAACAAGCGAACAAACAATAACAGCAGCATCAAAGCAACTTAGAAACTGACGAGACGGATTATAAAAAAAGAGTTAAAAAAAAGAAGCATTTTCTTACTTCTGGGCAGGGTCAAGGTACCAACATGGCTTGGTGAACTTCAACTTGTCCTTTGGAATGCCCATGAGGTCGATCCATTCCTGCGATACGGCCGCCTTGTCGGTCTTGTCACATTCAATTCTTGCCACGTAGTTCAATAGATCGACATCGCTGATGGAAGGCTCAGCGGCGAGCTTCGACAAACAAACCTCCGCGAGGATGTGATCAGCGAACGCGCAACGTCCCGCTCTCTCAGAAGTTCCCGACCTCGAAACAGCTGACTTCTTCGCAACCTTCTTCTCCTTCTTCTTGGCAGCCTGCGGCTCAGCCTTTCTCGTCGTCGAAGTCGGGCAGTTCACAGTCGGCGCGTTGCTGACAGGAGTCGCCCAGCTCCACGAACCAACAAGTGGGTTTCCGAGGATCCCGGCAACGTTGTCGTCTCCGTACTTGAAGTCATTCTCTCCATTGCTGCCCGGCATTCCGACAGGGTGGTGCATGTCTCTGATAGTCCAAGGGTTTGAAAACCACTGCATGGTAGACGTTCCGTCGTGGGTCATTGGCAACACGCTGTCCAACTGCAAACTCGGTTCCTGGCTGGTGGTGCGTCCAGCAACCGCGTAGTGGTTGCTGTTCAGGTCAGCCTTCGCCACGGTGTCGTAACCGTGGTAGTCCTGCCACAGAGCGTACAGCCTGTCTACGTTGGCGTGGTGTACCATGAAAAGAGGGTCCTCCGGGGAGTAGAAAGTCGACATCTGTCCTCCGACCGCAACGTGCGGAGCTCCGTGCGGCGCCGACTCGAACGTCGGTCTGAAGGTCGCGAAGTCTGGGAAGTCCTCAATCATCGCAGCCATCGCAGCCTGTCCAGTGAACCCCCAGCTGAATCCGAACGTTCTGCGAAGGCATCCGTCCAGGGAATCAAGCCATCCGTTTCCACCATCGAACGCGGCAACTCCCTCAGTCATGCAGTCGTTGGAGTCCCTTCCGTTCGGAGATCCGAAAGTCGTTGGCGAGAACACAACGCTCTGCGACTCGCTTCCGGCATCCCTGTCCCAGTCCCAGTACGGAACGGTGATGCATCTGTAATCGCCTCCCAGAGATCTCAACATGTTCTCCCATCCAAGGAGGTAGTATCTGTGCCACGCGAGGAACGCACTAGTCTGGTGAGCGTATTCTCCAGCCTGAAGATGCATGCGGACCACTCGGTCGAAGTCAGCCTTGCGGGTGCTGTGGAACGTCGACACCGCGCTGATGTAAAGGTCCCTGTCTACACACGACATAAGAGACCACGCCTGCCTCACTCGGGGAGTCTCGCAAGGGGTGATCGATGGAGTTGGAGTCGGTGGTGTTGGTGGAGTTGGTGGAGTCGGTGGAGTTGGCGGTGCGGAATCCGAGCACGTCCAGTCGAGAACAAAACCAGCTCTGGTGACACTGCCGTCAGAAGTAAGTCTCAAGAAAATACCATCCTGTTCAACAATGGTATCAGCTGGAGCACTAGTTCCAGAGTGTTGCGAAAGGACCGCAGTCGATCCGACAACACCTCCGCTCACCGGAAACGCGTTCACGAAATCGTATCCGCTCTCGGTGTTGAATGAAGTCCACTGAAGCACCGCGCGTTTTGCTGGACACTCGAAGTAGAAACACGCGTTCTCATTGTTTGAGTAACGTCCGGAACCGGCTGGGTAGTCTACGATGCTGTCCGCTTGGTACGTCGCCGTCGAAGTGCAGGCCGATGGGAACGCGAATGATGATGATGCTGAGCAGGTCCACGACGCAGTGAAACCATTTCCCTGAATGCTGCCATCGGAATCGAGTTCGATGAACGCACCGTCTCCTCCGGCGGCACTGTGAGTAACAGGGACGGTCAGGTCAGAAGAACGGAACAATTGCGCTCCGACTCCGTTGTTCGCAACCGTCGCCATCCTAACGTAGTCGTAGTTCAGTTCGGTGTTGAATCGAGTCCACGTCATCGAAACCACTCCTCCAACGCACTCGATGTGCCAGCAGCGGATCTCATTTGATCCGTAGCTAGTCAAATCAACAGAACCTGAAGTACCAGTCTGAGTTACTCGGGTAGCAGCATCGCAGTTACTTGGGAACACGAATCCTTCGGCAGTCGGCAGCACTGCTGCTGCGGCCAGCCCGAACAGGGCAGCGGTCTTCATCATTGTTATTTTTTTTTTTTTTTTTTTTTTGATAAAACTGACGGGCGCAAGGAGTATTAGATTTACTTCAAGAGAAGAGAAGAGCATACACACAATCCAAAAAATAAACAACACACATTTGAAGAAACAACCTTGTGGTTTGCGTATTCCCCCTCCCCACACCATCCCCTCCCCTCCCCTCCCCTCCCCTCCCCTCCCCTCCCCTCCCCATCCCCTCCTTCTCAAAGGATACAACCGACGGGTCGTTATTATGTTTTCTTGCATGAGAAGACAGTCGAACTAGTCCCAATCGCTTTCGTGGGATGTGCTGAAGAGTTCAAATTCTTATTCGGATGTGTTTTGTTGTGAGTATCTCTGTAGGAGGAGTAAAACAACAATAAACTAAATAATCAAAACTAAGACACCTCCCCTTACAAAAATCAAAGTAATGAATGAATGAAACACACCCATCGTTTTCCTAATCCCCCTTAAAGCAGACAACATGTGTGAAGTCACTCAGGGTCAAAGGAAACGATTAAAGAAGGAAATGACGAAGTCATTTCATTTTCTTGGTGTCTTGTGTTGCATAAAATCAAAATCAAAAAAAAGAAAGGCAGGGGAAAGCGAACTTCCCTCCTCATATCCCAAACACCGTCTCCAAGAAAGACAGTTTCGGGTACGGGGAGAGAGGAGCTTGTTTTTTTCAGTCGAATAAAAAGAGAGGGAACACATGAACAAGACGAGACTTACAAAAAGAATGGTGCGGCGAATCACCAGCACTCTGCAGGAAAAAGGTCTTGAGCTCATGATGCGTTTGTCGGTTAGGAAGAAACAAAATAAAGAACGAAATATAAATTAAAAAAAAAAAAGAAAAGTGGGCAAGGAGCATCTCCCTGGTTCCAGAAGCAGCAGACTACACCTTCCGGTTGGAAAGAGTTTCTTATTCTTCATGGCCCGGAGACCCTCCCCTTTTCCTTTTTTTTCTTGTAAAAATAATGGGGGAAAAAAAAACAAAACAAAAAATGAAACACCAACAGCAGGCAGACAATGAAACAATTACTAAAATCTTGGAAATCATTCTATATCTGGGGATGTCGTGTTGTGAAATCGTCCCATCCATCTCTCCACAGCTGTAAACGGCGGTTGCGGCTCAACAAGCGAACAAACAATAACAGCAGCATCAAAGCAACTTAGAAACTGACGAGACGGATTATAAAAAAAGAGTTAAAAAAAAGAAGCATTTTCTTACTTCTGGGCAGGGTCAAGGTACCAACATGGCTTGGTGAACTTCAACTTGTCCTTTGGAATGCCCATGAGGTCGATCCATTCCTGCGATACGGCCGCCTTGTCGGTCTTGTCACATTCAATTCTTGCCACGTAGTTCAATAGATCGACATCGCTGATGGAAGGCTCAGCGGCGAGCTTCGACAAACAAACCTCCGCGAGGATGTGATCAGCGAACGCGCAACGTCCCGCTCTCTCAGAAGTTCCCGACCTCGAAACAGCTGACTTCTTCGCAACCTTCTTCTCCTTCTTCTTGGCAGCCTGCGGCTCAGCCTTTCTCGTCGTCGAAGTCGGGCAGTTCACAGTCGGCGCGTTGCTGACAGGAGTCGCCCAGCTCCACGAACCAACAAGTGGGTTTCCGAGGATCCCGGCAACGTTGTCGTCTCCGTACTTGAAGTCATTCTCTCCATTGCTGCCCGGCATTCCGACAGGGTGGTGCATGTCTCTGATAGTCCAAGGGTTTGAAAACCACTGCATGGTAGACGTTCCGTCGTGGGTCATTGGCAACACGCTGTCCAACTGCAAACTCGGTTCCTGGCTGGTGGTGCGTCCAGCAACCGCGTAGTGGTTGCTGTTCAGGTCAGCCTTCGCCACGGTGTCGTAACCGTGGTAGTCCTGCCACAGAGCGTACAGCCTGTCTACGTTGGCGTGGTGTACCATGAAAAGAGGGTCCTCCGGGGAGTAGAAAGTCGACATCTGTCCTCCGACCGCAACGTGCGGAGCTCCGTGCGGCGCCGACTCGAACGTCGGTCTGAAGGTCGCGAAGTCTGGGAAGTCCTCAATCATCGCAGCCATCGCAGCCTGTCCAGTGAACCCCCAGCTGAATCCGAACGTTCTGCGAAGGCATCCGTCCAGGGAATCAAGCCATCCGTTTCCACCATCGAACGCGGCAACTCCCTCAGTCATGCAGTCGTTGGAGTCCCTTCCGTTCGGAGATCCGAAAGTCGTTGGCGAGAACACAACGCTCTGCGACTCGCTTCCGGCATCCCTGTCCCAGTCCCAGTACGGAACGGTGATGCATCTGTAATCGCCTCCCAGAGATCTCAACATGTTCTCCCATCCAAGGAGGTAGTATCTGTGCCATGCGAGGAACGCACTAGTCTGGTGAGCGTATTCTCCAGCCTGAAGATGCATGCGGACCACTCGGTCGAAGTCAGCCTTGCGGGTGCTGTGGAACGTCGACACCGCGCTGATGTAAAGGTCCCTGTCTACACACGACATAAGAGACCACGCCTGCCTCACTCGGGGAGTCTCGCAAGGGGTGATCGATGGAGTTGGAGTCGGTGGTGTTGGTGGAGTTGGTGGAGTCGGTGGAGTTGGCGGTGCGGAATCCGAGCACGTCCAGTCGAGAACAAAACCAGCTCTGGTGACACTGCCGTCAGAAGTAAGTCTCAAGAAAATACCATCCTGTTCAACAATGGTATCAGCTGGAGCACTAGTTCCAGAGTGTTGCGAAAGGACCGCAGTCGATCCGACAACACCTCCGCTCACCGGAAACGCGTTCACGAAATCGTATCCGCTCTCGGTGTTGAATGAAGTCCACTGAAGCACCGCGCGTTTTGCTGGACACTCGAAGTAGAAACACGCGTTCTCATTGTTTGAGTAACGTCCGGAACCGGCTGGGTAGTCTACGATGCTGTCCGCTTGGTACGTCGCCGTCGAAGTGCAGGCCGATGGGAACACGAATGATGATGATGCTGAGCAGGTCCACGACGCAGTGAAACCATTTCCCTGAATGCTGCCATCGGAATCGAGTTCGATGAACGCACCGTCTCCTCCGGCGGCACTGTGAGTAACAGGGACGGTCAGGTCAGAAGAACGGAACAATTGCGCTCCGACTCCGTTGTTCGCAACCGTCGCCATCCTAACGTAGTCGTAGTTCAGTTCGGTGTTGAATCGAGTCCACGTCATCGAAACCACTCCTCCAACGCACTCGATGTGCCAGCAGCGGATCTCATTTGATCCGTAGCTAGTCAAATCAACAGTACCTGAAGTACCAGTCTGAGTTACTCGGGTAGCAGCATCGCAGTTACTTGGGAACACGAATCCTTCGGCAGTCGGCAGCACTGCTGCTGCGGCCAGCCCGAACAGGGCAGCGGTCTTCATCATTGTTATTTTTTTTTTTTTTTTTTGATAAAACTGACGGGCGCAAGGAGTATTAGATTTACTTCAAGAGAAGAGAAGAGTATACACACAATCCAAAAAATAAACAACACACATTTGAAGAAACAACCTTGTGGTTTGCGTATTCCCCCTCCCCACACCATCCCCTCCCCTCCCCTCCCCTCCCCTCCCCTCCCCTCCCCATCCCCTCCCTCTCAAAGGATACAACCGACGGGTCGTTATTATGTTTTCTTGCATGAGAAGACAGTCGAACTAGTCCCAATCGCTTTCGTGGGATGTGCTGAAGAGTTCAAATTCTTATTCGGATGTGTTTTGTTGTGAGTATCTCTGTAGGAGGAGTAAAACAACAATAAACTAAATAATCAAAACTAAGACACCTCCCCTTACAAAAATCAAAGTAATGAATGAATGAAACACACCCATCGTTTTCCTAATCCCCCTTAAAGCAGACAACATGTGTGAAGTCACTCAGGGTCAAAGGAAACGATTAAAGAAGGAAATGACGAAGTCATTTCATTTTCTTGGTGTCTTGTGTTGCATAAAATCAAAATCAAAAAAAAGAAAGGCAGGGGAAAGCGAACTTCCCTCCTCATATCCCAAACACCGTCTCCAAGAAAGACAGTTTCGGGTACGGGGAGAGAGGAGCTTGTTTTTTTCAGTCGAATAAAAAGAGAGGGAACACATGAACAAGACGAGACTTACAAAAAGAATGGTGCGGCGAATCACCAGCACTCTGCAGGAAAAAGGTCTTGAGCTCATGATGCGTTTGTCGGTTAGGAAGAAACAAAATAAAGAACGAAATATAAATTAAAAAAAAAAAAGAAAAATGGGCAAGGAGCATCTCCCTGGTTCCAGAAGCAGCAGACTACACCTTCCGGTTGGAAAGAGTTTCTTATTCTTCATGGCCCGGAGACCCTCCCCTTTTCCTTTTTTTTCTTGTAAAAATAATGGGGGAAAAAAAAACAAAACAAAAAATGAAACACCAACAGCAGGCAGACAATGAAACAATTACTAAAATCTTGGAAATCATTCTATATCTGGGGATGTCGTGTTGTGAAATCGTCCCATCCATCTCTCCACAGCTGTAAACGGCGGTTGCGGCTCAACAAGCGAACAAACAATAACAGCAGCATCAAAGCAACTTAGAAACTGACGAGACGGATTATAAAAAAAGAGTTAAAAAAAAGAAGCATTTTCTTACTTCTGGGCAGGGTCAAGGTACCAACATGGCTTGGTGAACTTCAACTTGTCCTTTGGAATGCCCATGAGGTCGATCCATTCCTGCGATACGGCCGCCTTGTCGGTCTTGTCACATTCAATTCTTGCCACGTAGTTCAATAGATCGACATCGCTGATGGAAGGCTCAGCGGCGAGCTTCGACAAACAAACCTCCGCGAGGATGTGATCAGCGAACGCGCAACGTCCCGCTCTCTCAGAAGTTCCCGACCTCGAAACAGCTGACTTCTTCGCAACCTTCTTCTCCTTCTTCTTGGCAGCCTGCGGCTCAGCCTTTCTCGTCGTCGAAGTCGGGCAGTTCACAGTCGGCGCGTTGCTGACAGGAGTCGCCCAGCTCCACGAACCAACAAGTGGGTTTCCGAGGATCCCGGCAACGTTGTCGTCTCCGTACTTGAAGTCATTCTCTCCATTGCTGCCCGGCATTCCGACAGGGTGGTGCATGTCTCTGATAGTCCAAGGGTTTGAAAACCACTGCATGGTAGACGTTCCGTCGTGGGTCATTGGCAACACGCTGTCCAACTGCAAACTCGGTTCCTGGCTGGTGGTGCGTCCAGCAACCGCGTAGTGGTTGCTGTTCAGGTCAGCCTTCGCCACGGTGTCGTAACCGTGGTAGTCCTGCCACAGAGCGTACAGCCTGTCTACGTTGGCGTGGTGTACCATGAAAAGAGGGTCCTCCGGGGAGTAGAAAGTCGACATCTGTCCTCCGACCGCAACGTGCGGAGCTCCGTGCGGCGCCGACTCGAACGTCGGTCTGAAGGTCGCGAAGTCTGGGAAGTCCTCAATCATCGCAGCCATCGCAGCCTGTCCAGTGAACCCCCAGCTGAATCCGAACGTTCTGCGAAGGCATCCGTCCAGGGAATCAAGCCATCCGTTTCCACCATCGAACGCGGCAACTCCCTCAGTCATGCAGTCGTTGGAGTCCCTTCCGTTCGGAGATCCGAAAGTCGTTGGCGAGAACACAACGCTCTGCGACTCGCTTCCGGCATCCCTGTCCCAGTCCCAGTACGGAACGGTGATGCATCTGTAATCGCCTCCCAGAGATCTCAACATGTTCTCCCATCCAAGGAGGTAGTATCTGTGCCATGCGAGGAACGCACTAGTCTGGTGAGCGTATTCTCCAGCCTGAAGATGCATGCGGACCACTCGGTCGAAGTCAGCCTTGCGGGTGCTGTGGAACGTCGACACCGCGCTGATGTAAAGGTCCCTGTCTACACACGACATAAGAGACCACGCCTGCCTCACTCGGGGAGTCTCGCAAGGGGTGATCGATGGAGTTGGAGTCGGTGGTGTTGGTGGAGTTGGTGGAGTCGGTGGAGTTGGCGGTGCGGAATCCGAGCACGTCCAGTCGAGAACAAAACCAGCTCTGGTGACACTGCCGTCAGAAGTAAGTCTCAAGAAAATACCATCCTGTTCAACAATGGTATCAGCTGGAGCACTAGTTCCAGAGTGTTGCGAAAGGACCGCAGTCGATCCGACAACACCTCCGCTCACCGGAAACGCGTTCACGAAATCGTATCCGCTCTCGGTGTTGAATGAAGTCCACTGAAGCACCGCGCGTTTTGCTGGACACTCGAAGTAGAAACACGCGTTCTCATTGTTTGAGTAACGTCCGGAACCGGCTGGGTAGTCTACGATGCTGTCCGCTTGGTACGTCGCCGTCGAAGTGCAGGCCGATGGGAACACGAATGATGATGATGCTGAGCAGGTCCACGACGCAGTGAAACCATTTCCCTGAATGCTGCCATCGGAATCGAGTTCGATGAACGCACCGTCTCCTCCGGCGGCACTGTGAGTAACAGGGACGGTCAGGTCAGAAGAACGGAACAATTGCGCTCCGACTCCGTTGTTCGCAACCGTCGCCATCCTAACGTAGTCGTAGTTCAGTTCGGTGTTGAATCGAGTCCACGTCATCGAAACCACTCCTCCAACGCACTCGATGTGCCAGCAGCGGATCTCATTTGATCCGTAGCTAGTCAAATCAACAGTACCTGAAGTACCAGTCTGAGTTACTCGGGTAGCAGCATCGCAGTTACTTGGGAACACGAATCCTTCGGCAGTCGGCAGCACTGCTGCTGCGGCCAGCCCGAACAGGGCAGCGGTCTTCATCATTGTTATTTTTTTTTTTTTTTTTTGATAAAACTGACGGGCGCAAGGAGTATTAGATTTACTTCAAGAGAAGAGAAGAGTATACACACAATCCAAAAAATAAACAACACACATTTGAAGAAACAACCTTGTGGTTTGCGTATTCCCCCTCCCCACACCATCCCCTCCCCTCCCCTCCCCTCCCCTCCCCTCCCCTCCCCATCCCCTCCCTCTCAAAGGATACAACCGACGGGTCGTTATTATGTTTTCTTGCATGAGAAGACAGTCGAACTAGTCCCAATCGCTTTCGTGGGATGTGCTGAAGAGTTCAAATTCTTATTCGGATGTGTTTTGTTGTGAGTATCTCTGTAGGAGGAGTAAAACAACAATAAACTAAATAATCAAAACTAAGACACCTCCCCTTACAAAAATCAAAGTAATGAATGAATGAAACACACCCATCGTTTTCCTAATCCCCCTTAAAGCAGACAACATGTGTGAAGTCACTCAGGGTCAAAGGAAACGATTAAAGAAGGAAATGACGAAGTCATTTCATTTTCTTGGTGTCTTGTGTTGCATAAAATCAAAATCAAAAAAAAGAAAGGCAGGGGAAAGCGAACTTCCCTCCTCATATCCCAAACACCGTCTCCAAGAAAGACAGTTTCGGGTACGGGGAGAGAGGAGCTTGTTTTTTTCAGTCGAATAAAAAGAGAGGGAACACATGAACAAGACGAGACTTACAAAAAGAATGGTGCGGCGAATCACCAGCACTCTGCAGGAAAAAGGTCTTGAGCTCATGATGCGTTTGTCGGTTAGGAAGAAACAAAATAAAGAACGAAATATAAATTAAAAAAAAAAAAGAAAAATGGGCAAGGAGCATCTCCCTGGTTCCAGAAGCAGCAGACTACACCTTCCGGTTGGAAAGAGTTTCTTATTCTTCATGGCCCGGAGACCCTCCCCTTTTCCTTTTTTTTCTTGTAAAAATAATGGGGGAAAAAAAAACAAAACAAAAAATGAAACACCAACAGCAGGCAGACAATGAAACAATTACTAAAATCTTGGAAATCATTCTATATCTGGGGATGTCGTGTTGTGAAATCGTCCCATCCATCTCTCCACAGCTGTAAACGGCGGTTGCGGCTCAACAAGCGAACAAACAATAACAGCAGCATCAAAGCAACTTAGAAACTGACGAGACGGATTATAAAAAAAGAGTTAAAAAAAAGAAGCATTTTCTTACTTCTGGGCAGGGTCAAGGTACCAACATGGCTTGGTGAACTTCAACTTGTCCTTTGGAATGCCCATGAGGTCGATCCATTCCTGCGATACGGCCGCCTTGTCGGTCTTGTCACATTCAATTCTTGCCACGTAGTTCAATAGATCGACATCGCTGATGGAAGGCTCAGCGGCGAGCTTCGACAAACAAACCTCCGCGAGGATGTGATCAGCGAACGCGCAACGTCCCGCTCTCTCAGAAGTTCCCGACCTCGAAACAGCTGACTTCTTCGCAACCTTCTTCTCCTTCTTCTTGGCAGCCTGCGGCTCAGCCTTTCTCGTCGTCGAAGTCGGGCAGTTCACAGTCGGCGCGTTGCTGACAGGAGTCGCCCAGCTCCACGAACCAACAAGTGGGTTTCCGAGGATCCCGGCAACGTTGTCGTCTCCGTACTTGAAGTCATTCTCTCCATTGCTGCCCGGCATTCCGACAGGGTGGTGCATGTCTCTGATAGTCCAAGGGTTTGAAAACCACTGCATGGTAGACGTTCCGTCGTGGGTCATTGGCAACACGCTGTCCAACTGCAAACTCGGTTCCTGGCTGGTGGTGCGTCCAGCAACCGCGTAGTGGTTGCTGTTCAGGTCAGCCTTCGCCACGGTGTCGTAACCGTGGTAGTCCTGCCACAGAGCGTACAGCCTGTCTACGTTGGCGTGGTGTACCATGAAAAGAGGGTCCTCCGGGGAGTAGAAAGTCGACATCTGTCCTCCGACCGCAACGTGCGGAGCTCCGTGCGGCGCCGACTCGAACGTCGGTCTGAAGGTCGCGAAGTCTGGGAAGTCCTCAATCATCGCAGCCATCGCAGCCTGTCCAGTGAACCCCCAGCTGAATCCGAACGTTCTGCGAAGGCATCCGTCCAGGGAATCAAGCCATCCGTTTCCACCATCGAACGCGGCAACTCCCTCAGTCATGCAGTCGTTGGAGTCCCTTCCGTTCGGAGATCCGAAAGTCGTTGGCGAGAACACAACGCTCTGCGACTCGCTTCCGGCATCCCTGTCCCAGTCCCAGTACGGAACGGTGATGCATCTGTAATCGCCTCCCAGAGATCTCAACATGTTCTCCCATCCAAGGAGGTAGTATCTGTGCCATGCGAGGAACGCACTAGTCTGGTGAGCGTATTCTCCAGCCTGAAGATGCATGCGGACCACTCGGTCGAAGTCAGCCTTGCGGGTGCTGTGGAACGTCGACACCGCGCTGATGTAAAGGTCCCTGTCTACACACGACATAAGAGACCACGCCTGCCTCACTCGGGGAGTCTCGCAAGGGGTGATCGATGGAGTTGGAGTCGGTGGTGTTGGTGGAGTTGGTGGAGTCGGTGGAGTTGGCGGTGCGGAATCCGAGCACGTCCAGTCGAGAACAAAACCAGCTCTGGTGACACTGCCGTCAGAAGTAAGTCTCAAGAAAATACCATCCTGTTCAACAATGGTATCAGCTGGAGCACTAGTTCCAGAGTGTTGCGAAAGGACCGCAGTCGATCCGACAACACCTCCGCTCACCGGAAACGCGTTCACGAAATCGTATCCGCTCTCGGTGTTGAATGAAGTCCACTGAAGCACCGCGCGTTTTGCTGGACACTCGAAGTAGAAACACGCGTTCTCATTGTTTGAGTAACGTCCGGAACCGGCTGGGTAGTCTACGATGCTGTCCGCTTGGTACGTCGCCGTCGAAGTGCAGGCCGATGGGAACACGAATGATGATGATGCTGAGCAGGTCCACGACGCAGTGAAACCATTTCCCTGAATGCTGCCATCGGAATCGAGTTCGATGAACGCACCGTCTCCTCCGGCGGCACTGTGAGTAACAGGGACGGTCAGGTCAGAAGAACGGAACAATTGCGCTCCGACTCCGTTGTTCGCAACCGTCGCCATCCTAACGTAGTCGTAGTTCAGTTCGGTGTTGAATCGAGTCCACGTCATCGAAACCACTCCTCCAACGCACTCGATGTGCCAGCAGCGGATCTCATTTGATCCGTAGCTAGTCAAATCAACAGTACCTGAAGTACCAGTCTGAGTTACTCGGGTAGCAGCATCGCAGTTACTTGGGAACACGAATCCTTCGGCAGTCGGCAGCACTGCTGCTGCGGCCAGCCCGAACAGGGCAGCGGTCTTCATCATTGTTATTTTTTTTTTTTTTTTTTGATAAAACTGACGGGCGCAAGGAGTATTAGATTTACTTCAAGAGAAGAGAAGAGTATACACACAATCCAAAAAATAAACAACACACATTTGAAGAAACAACCTTGTGGTTTGCGTATTCCCCCTCCCCACACCATCCCCTCCCCTCCCCTCCCCTCCCCATCCCCTCCCTCTCAAAGGATACAACCGACGGGTCGTTATTATGTTTTCTTGCATGAGAAGACAGTCGAACTAGTCCCAATCGCTTTCGTGGGATGTGCTGAAGAGTTCAAATTCTTATTCGGATGTGTTTTGTTGTGAGTATCTCTGTAGGAGGAGTAAAACAACAATAAACTAAATAATCAAAACTAAGACACCTCCCCTTACAAAAATCAAAGTAATGAATGAATGAAACACACCCATCGTTTTCCTAATCCCCCTTAAAGCAGACAACATGTGTGAAGTCACTCAGGGTCAAAGGAAACGATTAAAGAAGGAAATGACGAAGTCATTTCATTTTCTTGGTGTCTTGTGTTGCATAAAATCAAAATCAAAAAAAAGAAAGGCAGGGGAAAGCGAACTTCCCTCCTCATATCCCAAACACCGTCTCCAAGAAAGACAGTTTCGGGTACGGGGAGAGAGGAGCTTGTTTTTTTCAGTCGAATAAAAAGAGAGGGAACACATGAACAAGACGAGACTTACAAAAAGAATGGTGCGGCGAATCACCAGCACTCTGCAGGAAAAAGGTCTTGAGCTCATGATGCGTTTGTCGGTTAGGAAGAAACAAAATAAAGAACGAAATATAAATTAAAAAAAAAAAAGAAAAGTGGGCAAGGAGCATCTCCCTGGTTCCAGAAGCAGCAGACTACACCTTCCGGTTGGAAAGAGTTTCTTATTCTTCATGGCCCGGAGACCCTCCCCTTTTCCTTTTTTTTCTTGTAAAAATAATGGGGGAAAAAAAAACAAAACAAAAAATGAAACACCAACAGCAGGCAGACAATGAAACAATTACTAAAATCTTGGAAATCATTCTATATCTGGGGATGTCGTGTTGTGAAATCGTCCCATCCATCTCTCCACAGCTGTAAACGGCGGTTGCGGCTCAACAAGCGAACAAACAATAACAGCAGCATCAAAGCAACTTAGAAACTGACGAGACGGATTATAAAAAAAGAGTTAAAAAAAAGAAGCATTTTCTTACTTCTGGGCAGGGTCAAGGTACCAACATGGCTTGGTGAACTTCAACTTGTCCTTTGGAATGCCCATGAGGTCGATCCATTCCTGCGATACGGCCGCCTTGTCGGTCTTGTCACATTCAATTCTTGCCACGTAGTTCAATAGATCGACATCGCTGATGGAAGGCTCAGCGGCGAGCTTCGACAAACAAACCTCCGCGAGGATGTGATCAGCGAACGCGCAACGTCCCGCTCTCTCAGAAGTTCCCGACCTCGAAACAGCTGACTTCTTCGCAACCTTCTTCTCCTTCTTCTTGGCAGCCTGCGGCTCAGCCTTTCTCGTCGTCGAAGTCGGGCAGTTCACAGTCGGCGCGTTGCTGACAGGAGTCGCCCAGCTCCACGAACCAACAAGTGGGTTTCCGAGGATCCCGGCAACGTTGTCGTCTCCGTACTTGAAGTCATTCTCTCCATTGCTGCCCGGCATTCCGACAGGGTGGTGCATGTCTCTGATAGTCCAAGGGTTTGAAAACCACTGCATGGTAGACGTTCCGTCGTGGGTCATTGGCAACACGCTGTCCAACTGCAAACTCGGTTCCTGGCTGGTGGTGCGTCCAGCAACCGCGTAGTGGTTGCTGTTCAGGTCAGCCTTCGCCACGGTGTCGTAACCGTGGTAGTCCTGCCACAGAGCGTACAGCCTGTCTACGTTGGCGTGGTGTACCATGAAAAGAGGGTCCTCCGGGGAGTAGAAAGTCGACATCTGTCCTCCGACCGCAACGTGCGGAGCTCCGTGCGGCGCCGACTCGAACGTCGGTCTGAAGGTCGCGAAGTCTGGGAAGTCCTCAATCATCGCAGCCATCGCAGCCTGTCCAGTGAACCCCCAGCTGAATCCGAACGTTCTGCGAAGGCATCCGTCCAGGGAATCAAGCCATCCGTTTCCACCATCGAACGCGGCAACTCCCTCAGTCATGCAGTCGTTGGAGTCCCTTCCGTTCGGAGATCCGAAAGTCGTTGGCGAGAACACAACGCTCTGCGACTCGCTTCCGGCATCCCTGTCCCAGTCCCAGTACGGAACGGTGATGCATCTGTAATCGCCTCCCAGAGATCTCAACATGTTCTCCCATCCAAGGAGGTAGTATCTGTGCCACGCGAGGAACGCACTAGTCTGGTGAGCGTATTCTCCAGCCTGAAGATGCATGCGGACCACTCGGTCGAAGTCAGCCTTGCGGGTGCTGTGGAACGTCGACACCGCGCTGATGTAAAGGTCCCTGTCTACACACGACATAAGAGACCACGCCTGCCTCACTCGGGGAGTCTCGCAAGGGGTGATCGATGGAGTTGGAGTCGGTGGTGTTGGTGGAGTTGGTGGAGTCGGTGGAGTTGGCGGTGCGGAATCCGAGCACGTCCAGTCGAGAACAAAACCAGCTCTGGTGACACTGCCGTCAGAAGTAAGTCTCAAGAAAATACCATCCTGTTCAACAATGGTATCAGCTGGAGCACTAGTTCCAGAGTGTTGCGAAAGGACCGCAGTCGATCCGACAACACCTCCGCTCACCGGAAACGCGTTCACGAAATCGTATCCGCTCTCGGTGTTGAATGAAGTCCACTGAAGCACCGCGCGTTTTGCTGGACACTCGAAGTAGAAACACGCGTTCTCATTGTTTGAGTAACGTCCGGAACCGGCTGGGTAGTCTACGATGCTGTCCGCTTGGTACGTCGCCGTCGAAGTGCAGGCCGATGGGAACGCGAATGATGATGATGCTGAGCAGGTCCACGACGCAGTGAAACCATTTCCCTGAATGCTGCCATCGGAATCGAGTTCGATGAACGCACCGTCTCCTCCGGCGGCACTGTGAGTAACAGGGACGGTCAGGTCAGAAGAACGGAACAATTGCGCTCCGACTCCGTTGTTCGCAACCGTCGCCATCCTAACGTAGTCGTAGTTCAGTTCGGTGTTGAATCGAGTCCACGTCATCGAAACCACTCCTCCAACGCACTCGATGTGCCAGCAGCGGATCTCATTTGATCCGTAGCTAGTCAAATCAACAGAACCTGAAGTACCAGTCTGAGTTACTCGGGTAGCAGCATCGCAGTTACTTGGGAACACGAATCCTTCGGCAGTCGGCAGCACTGCTGCTGCGGCCAGCCCGAACAGGGCAGCGGTCTTCATCATTGTTATTTTTTTTTTTTTTTTTTTTTTGATAAAACTGACGGGCGCAAGGAGTATTAGATTTACTTCAAGAGAAGAGAAGAGCATACACACAATCCAAAAAATAAACAACACACATTTGAAGAAACAACCTTGTGGTTTGCGTATTCCCCCTCCCCACACCATCCCCTCCCCTCCCCTCCCCTCCCCTCCCCTCCCCTCCCCTCCCCATCCCCTCCTTCTCAAAGGATACAACCGACGGGTCGTTATTATGTTTTCTTGCATGAGAAGACAGTCGAACTAGTCCCAATCGCTTTCGTGGGATGTGCTGAAGAGTTCAAATTCTTATTCGGATGTGTTTTGTTGTGAGTATCTCTGTAGGAGGAGTAAAACAACAATAAACTAAATAATCAAAACTAAGACACCTCCCCTTACAAAAATCAAAGTAATGAATGAATGAAACACACCCATCGTTTTCCTAATCCCCCTTAAAGCAGACAACATGTGTGAAGTCACTCAGGGTCAAAGGAAACGATTAAAGAAGGAAATGACGAAGTCATTTCATTTTCTTGGTGTCTTGTGTTGCATAAAATCAAAATCAAAAAAAAGAAAGGCAGGGGAAAGCGAACTTCCCTCCTCATATCCCAAACACCGTCTCCAAGAAAGACAGTTTCGGGTACGGGGAGAGAGGAGCTTGTTTTTTTCAGTCGAATAAAAAGAGAGGGAACACATGAACAAGACGAGACTTACAAAAAGAATGGTGCGGCGAATCACCAGCACTCTGCAGGAAAAAGGTCTTGAGCTCATGATGCGTTTGTCGGTTAGGAAGAAACAAAATAAAGAACGAAATATAAATTAAAAAAAAAAAAGAAAAGTGGGCAAGGAGCATCTCCCTGGTTCCAGAAGCAGCAGACTACACCTTCCGGTTGGAAAGAGTTTCTTATTCTTCATGGCCCGGAGACCCTCCCCTTTTCCTTTTTTTTCTTGTAAAAATAATGGGGGAAAAAAAAACAAAACAAAAAATGAAACACCAACAGCAGGCAGACAATGAAACAATTACTAAAATCTTGGAAATCATTCTATATCTGGGGATGTCGTGTTGTGAAATCGTCCCATCCATCTCTCCACAGCTGTAAACGGCGGTTGCGGCTCAACAAGCGAACAAACAATAACAGCAGCATCAAAGCAACTTAGAAACTGACGAGACGGATTATAAAAAAAGAGTTAAAAAAAAGAAGCATTTTCTTACTTCTGGGCAGGGTCAAGGTACCAACATGGCTTGGTGAACTTCAACTTGTCCTTTGGAATGCCCATGAGGTCGATCCATTCCTGCGATACGGCCGCCTTGTCGGTCTTGTCACATTCAATTCTTGCCACGTAGTTCAATAGATCGACATCGCTGATGGAAGGCTCAGCGGCGAGCTTCGACAAACAAACCTCCGCGAGGATGTGATCAGCGAACGCGCAACGTCCCGCTCTCTCAGAAGTTCCCGACCTCGAAACAGCTGACTTCTTCGCAACCTTCTTCTCCTTCTTCTTGGCAGCCTGCGGCTCAGCCTTTCTCGTCGTCGAAGTCGGGCAGTTCACAGTCGGCGCGTTGCTGACAGGAGTCGCCCAGCTCCACGAACCAACAAGTGGGTTTCCGAGGATCCCGGCAACGTTGTCGTCTCCGTACTTGAAGTCATTCTCTCCATTGCTGCCCGGCATTCCGACAGGGTGGTGCATGTCTCTGATAGTCCAAGGGTTTGAAAACCACTGCATGGTAGACGTTCCGTCGTGGGTCATTGGCAACACGCTGTCCAACTGCAAACTCGGTTCCTGGCTGGTGGTGCGTCCAGCAACCGCGTAGTGGTTGCTGTTCAGGTCAGCCTTCGCCACGGTGTCGTAACCGTGGTAGTCCTGCCACAGAGCGTACAGCCTGTCTACGTTGGCGTGGTGTACCATGAAAAGAGGGTCCTCCGGGGAGTAGAAAGTCGACATCTGTCCTCCGACCGCAACGTGCGGAGCTCCGTGCGGCGCCGACTCGAACGTCGGTCTGAAGGTCGCGAAGTCTGGGAAGTCCTCAATCATCGCAGCCATCGCAGCCTGTCCAGTGAACCCCCAGCTGAATCCGAACGTTCTGCGAAGGCATCCGTCCAGGGAATCAAGCCATCCGTTTCCACCATCGAACGCGGCAACTCCCTCAGTCATGCAGTCGTTGGAGTCCCTTCCGTTCGGAGATCCGAAAGTCGTTGGCGAGAACACAACGCTCTGCGACTCGCTTCCGGCATCCCTGTCCCAGTCCCAGTACGGAACGGTGATGCATCTGTAATCGCCTCCCAGAGATCTCAACATGTTCTCCCATCCAAGGAGGTAGTATCTGTGCCATGCGAGGAACGCACTAGTCTGGTGAGCGTATTCTCCAGCCTGAAGATGCATGCGGACCACTCGGTCGAAGTCAGCCTTGCGGGTGCTGTGGAACGTCGACACCGCGCTGATGTAAAGGTCCCTGTCTACACACGACATAAGAGACCACGCCTGCCTCACTCGGGGAGTCTCGCAAGGGGTGATCGATGGAGTTGGAGTCGGTGGTGTTGGTGGAGTTGGTGGAGTCGGTGGAGTTGGCGGTGCGGAATCCGAGCACGTCCAGTCGAGAACAAAACCAGCTCTGGTGACACTGCCGTCAGAAGTAAGTCTCAAGAAAATACCATCCTGTTCAACAATGGTATCAGCTGGAGCACTAGTTCCAGAGTGTTGCGAAAGGACCGCAGTCGATCCGACAACACCTCCGCTCACCGGAAACGCGTTCACGAAATCGTATCCGCTCTCGGTGTTGAATGAAGTCCACTGAAGCACCGCGCGTTTTGCTGGACACTCGAAGTAGAAACACGCGTTCTCATTGTTTGAGTAACGTCCGGAACCGGCTGGGTAGTCTACGATGCTGTCCGCTTGGTACGTCGCCGTCGAAGTGCAGGCCGATGGGAACGCGAATGATGATGATGCTGAGCAGGTCCACGACGCAGTGAAACCATTTCCCTGAATGCTGCCATCGGAATCGAGTTCGATGAACGCACCGTCTCCTCCGGCGGCACTGTGAGTAACAGGGACGGTCAGGTCAGAAGAACGGAACAATTGCGCTCCGACTCCGTTGTTCGCAACCGTCGCCATCCTAACGTAGTCGTAGTTCAGTTCGGTGTTGAATCGAGTCCACGTCATCGAAACCACTCCTCCAACGCACTCGATGTGCCAGCAGCGGATCTCATTTGATCCGTAGCTAGTCAAATCAACAGAACCTGAAGTACCAGTCTGAGTTACTCGGGTAGCAGCATCGCAGTTACTTGGGAACACGAATCCTTCGGCAGTCGGCAGCACTGCTGCTGCGGCCAGCCCGAACAGGGCAGCGGTCTTCATCATTGTTATTTTTTTTTTTTTTTTTTTTTTGATAAAACTGACGGGCGCAAGGAGTATTAGATTTACTTCAAGAGAAGAGAAGAGCATACACACAATCCAAAAAATAAACAACACACATTTGAAGAAACAACCTTGTGGTTTGCGTATTCCCCCTCCCCACACCATCCCCTCCCCTCCCCTCCCCTCCCCTCCCCATCCCCTCCCTCTCAAAGGATACAACCGACGGGTCGTTATTATGTTTTCTTGCATGAGAAGACAGTCGAACTAGTCCCAATCGCTTTCGTGGGATGTGCTGAAGAGTTCAAATTCTTATTCGGATGTGTTTTGTTGTGAGTATCTCTGTAGGAGGAGTAAAACAACAATAAACTAAATAATCAAAACTAAGACACCTCCCCTTACAAAAATCAAAGTAATGAATGAATGAAACACACCCATCGTTTTCCTAATCCCCCTTAAAGCAGACAACATGTGTGAAGTCACTCAGGGTCAAAGGAAACGATTAAAGAAGGAAATGACGAAGTCATTTCATTTTCTTGGTGTCTTGTGTTGCATAAAATCAAAATCAAAAAAAAGAAAGGCAGGGGAAAGCGAACTTCCCTCCTCATATCCCAAACACCGTCTCCAAGAAAGACAGTTTCGGGTACGGGGAGAGAGGAGCTTGTTTTTTTCAGTCGAATAAAAAGAGAGGGAACACATGAACAAGACGAGACTTACAAAAAGAATGGTGCGGCGAATCACCAGCACTCTGCAGGAAAAAGGTCTTGAGCTCATGATGCGTTTGTCGGTTAGGAAGAAACAAAATAAAGAACGAAATATAAATTAAAAAAAAAAAAGAAAAGTGGGCAAGGAGCATCTCCCTGGTTCCAGAAGCAGCAGACTACACCTTCCGGTTGGAAAGAGTTTCTTATTCTTCATGGCCCGGAGACCCTCCCCTTTTCCTTTTTTTTCTTGTAAAAATAATGGGGGAAAAAAAAACAAAACAAAAAATGAAACACCAACAGCAGGCAGACAATGAAACAATTACTAAAATCTTGGAAATCATTCTATATCTGGGGATGTCGTGTTGTGAAATCGTCCCATCCATCTCTCCACAGCTGTAAACGGCGGTTGCGGCTCAACAAGCGAACAAACAATAACAGCAGCATCAAAGCAACTTAGAAACTGACGAGACGGATTATAAAAAAAGAGTTAAAAAAAAGAAGCATTTTCTTACTTCTGGGCAGGGTCAAGGTACCAACATGGCTTGGTGAACTTCAACTTGTCCTTTGGAATGCCCATGAGGTCGATCCATTCCTGCGATACGGCCGCCTTGTCGGTCTTGTCACATTCAATTCTTGCCACGTAGTTCAATAGATCGACATCGCTGATGGAAGGCTCAGCGGCGAGCTTCGACAAACAAACCTCCGCGAGGATGTGATCAGCGAACGCGCAACGTCCCGCTCTCTCAGAAGTTCCCGACCTCGAAACAGCTGACTTCTTCGCAACCTTCTTCTCCTTCTTCTTGGCAGCCTGCGGCTCAGCCTTTCTCGTCGTCGAAGTCGGGCAGTTCACAGTCGGCGCGTTGCTGACAGGAGTCGCCCAGCTCCACGAACCAACAAGTGGGTTTCCGAGGATCCCGGCAACGTTGTCGTCTCCGTACTTGAAGTCATTCTCTCCATTGCTGCCCGGCATTCCGACAGGGTGGTGCATGTCTCTGATAGTCCAAGGGTTTGAAAACCACTGCATGGTAGACGTTCCGTCGTGGGTCATTGGCAACACGCTGTCCAACTGCAAACTCGGTTCCTGGCTGGTGGTGCGTCCAGCAACCGCGTAGTGGTTGCTGTTCAGGTCAGCCTTCGCCACGGTGTCGTAACCGTGGTAGTCCTGCCACAGAGCGTACAGCCTGTCTACGTTGGCGTGGTGTACCATGAAAAGAGGGTCCTCCGGGGAGTAGAAAGTCGACATCTGTCCTCCGACCGCAACGTGCGGAGCTCCGTGCGGCGCCGACTCGAACGTCGGTCTGAAGGTCGCGAAGTCTGGGAAGTCCTCAATCATCGCAGCCATCGCAGCCTGTCCAGTGAACCCCCAGCTGAATCCGAACGTTCTGCGAAGGCATCCGTCCAGGGAATCAAGCCATCCGTTTCCACCATCGAACGCGGCAACTCCCTCAGTCATGCAGTCGTTGGAGTCCCTTCCGTTCGGAGATCCGAAAGTCGTTGGCGAGAACACAACGCTCTGCGACTCGCTTCCGGCATCCCTGTCCCAGTCCCAGTACGGAACGGTGATGCATCTGTAATCGCCTCCCAGAGATCTCAACATGTTCTCCCATCCAAGGAGGTAGTATCTGTGCCATGCGAGGAACGCACTAGTCTGGTGAGCGTATTCTCCAGCCTGAAGATGCATGCGGACCACTCGGTCGAAGTCAGCCTTGCGGGTGCTGTGGAACGTCGACACCGCGCTGATGTAAAGGTCCCTGTCTACACACGACATAAGAGACCACGCCTGCCTCACTCGGGGAGTCTCGCAAGGGGTGATCGATGGAGTTGGAGTCGGTGGTGTTGGTGGAGTTGGTGGAGTCGGTGGAGTTGGCGGTGCGGAATCCGAGCACGTCCAGTCGAGAACAAAACCAGCTCTGGTGACACTGCCGTCAGAAGTAAGTCTCAAGAAAATACCATCCTGTTCAACAATGGTATCAGCTGGAGCACTAGTTCCAGAGTGTTGCGAAAGGACCGCAGTCGATCCGACAACACCTCCGCTCACCGGAAACGCGTTCACGAAATCGTATCCGCTCTCGGTGTTGAATGAAGTCCACTGAAGCACCGCGCGTTTTGCTGGACACTCGAAGTAGAAACACGCGTTCTCATTGTTTGAGTAACGTCCGGAACCGGCTGGGTAGTCTACGATGCTGTCCGCTTGGTACGTCGCCGTCGAAGTGCAGGCCGATGGGAACGCGAATGATGATGATGCTGAGCAGGTCCACGACGCAGTGAAACCATTTCCCTGAATGCTGCCATCGGAATCGAGTTCGATGAACGCACCGTCTCCTCCGGCGGCACTGTGAGTAACAGGGACGGTCAGGTCAGAAGAACGGAACAATTGCGCTCCGACTCCGTTGTTCGCAACCGTCGCCATCCTAACGTAGTCGTAGTTCAGTTCGGTGTTGAATCGAGTCCACGTCATCGAAACCACTCCTCCAACGCACTCGATGTGCCAGCAGCGGATCTCATTTGATCCGTAGCTAGTCAAATCAACAGAACCTGAAGTACCAGTCTGAGTTACTCGGGTAGCAGCATCGCAGTTACTTGGGAACACGAATCCTTCGGCAGTCGGCAGCACTGCTGCTGCGGCCAGCCCGAACAGGGCAGCGGTCTTCATCATTGTTATTTTTTTTTTTTTTTTTTTTTTTTGATAAAACTGACGGGCGCAAGGAGTATTAGATTTACTTCAAGAGAAGAGAAGAGTATACACACGATACAAAAACTACTGCGCCAAATAATTGTTGGTTGCGGTCCGTGGTTAAAAAATCTTCTTCGAAACATTCCCCGTACTCATTACTCTTCAGTGAGGAAAGTATGAGAAACACTGCAGTGGTAAGTCTGTTAGACTCGTGTAGAAACATAAGTTAGGTTACTTCTTTCCAACAAAATTTCTACAATCAACAGGAAGACAAAATAAGTTCATGTAAGGAGCCATGAATACCCTAATTGATTCAAAATAAGGATCACTCATACTATCAGTCCATATGTAGTTATTACGAACGCACTGTACTTGAGGATCACTGTAATACATGTGACCTATATCACCCAGACGATGAAGTGGCCACATTGTAACGTATAATATAAAATAGAAATACATCGATGAAACAGTCGGTCTCGTTACCTGATAAAGATATAATGGATACGCGATAGCATGTGACAGTCGAACTACCCAATCACTTCGTGGATGGACTCTAAGAAAAATACGAACGACGTTTTCAAAATTCTCCAAATAGGAACTACTTCCAGGTTTCATAGTAGGGAATGATGTTCGTGTGTAATAAACAAACATGCAGGTGATAAAAAATATTTGCATTATTATTGAATTTAGGACATATCGAATCCATCTGTTTTTAATATTTTTAAGAACATATTTCTCCAAAGGAATCGACAAAATTAAAAATATAAATCCCAACTGAATTGTTTGAGTAAAGTCATAACCAGCAATCACTTCCGTATAATAACTTTTCATCTCCCAACGAGAGTATTGTCGGTTGTAAGGATCTCGACATTTTATTTCCAGGTGCTTGAAATCGCTAATTTGAATTGCTGAGTTGAATTCGGTGTCGTTCATTGCGTCAATCTTCGCCGCCTGTAAGTCATCTGTCTGGGGATCATAACTTAGAAATTGCGTACATGTGAGAAAAATATATACCGACAAACACTTTAAAAACAGTTTCCAATCCTGAGTAATTTCAGTAATCATTCTTCTCACCCACTGCACACATCCTGCGTCAAGAGCTTTCCTCCAAAGGTTTTTTCGGATCTCAGAACCTTTGTCTTTCTTAGTTTCACGTCTCTTCGCCATTTTGTGTGTTTTTTTTTTATTCTATTTGTTTTTCCGTCCCAGCTAGAATATGAGGTTGTTAAATATTATTGGGACTTCACTTAAGTTTTTTTTTTTTTTTGATAATTCAGATTAAAGGTTCCCACCCTTCAGATCATGTTTTTCATTAAATCACTGGAATAAAATAACGTAACCCCTGTTTGTATGGACAAGGTCATTGAAACGTCCGAAGCAGGTGAGAGACAAGCAGTACTCGTTGGGAAGGAGGCAGGAGATGAAATCAAAAAAAAAAAAAAAACTGACAAGGGGGAACCAGCAGCAAGCAGAAAACAACAAAAAAAAATACAAGTTGCTTAAGACAATCCTTCAGTTCTTTTTTTTTTTTTTTTTTTTGATTTCTTTTTTTTTTGTTCCCTCTGCGCGACTGGGTTTCACTCGCAAACGTTGTATCTGAATCCAAAAGGTGTGTTGGGGGAGAACAAAAAGGGGGAAAAAAATAAAATAAAAATAAAAAACGGGGGCATCTTTTCTTAATTTTCGCAAAAAGCAATTAAAAAGAACAAACGAACACTACGTCCTATCATAGGATAGGAACAGAGGGGATGGGAAATAACACGTTTCAAAAAAAAATAAAGAAAAAAAAAAAAAAAATCTCCATACTCTTCACGAGAATCAGCGACTCGGAAGATGACGCCTACGGATGGTGACGAACTGCTACTTCATTACAAATACCTCCCAAGTGAGGTAATCCTCAGGCTACAAAAAAGTTCAAAAAAGACGAGGTTACATTCTGCTCACCCAAACATATTTACGAGGTCTGGTTTTCTTTTCCTTCTGACAACTCTCAACTTGTGATTTGTTTGTTTCTCGAAGAAATAAACAAATCAAAAGACAAATTTATGTGGACACCGCGTATGAAGTGAGCTGAAAGCCAACAAACATCTTTTTGTTCATCGAGTGCTAAGCACTTGTGCTTTTTTTTTTTTCAGGTGCAACAATAAAAAAAAATAAAATAAAATAAAAATAAAAATAATAACGCAGTCATACTTCACCATGATTCGACACTACTGAATATTAACTAAGAAAAAAGAGAACTGGGAAACAGGTTGTAAATTGAAATAACAATCGACTGAAATGGTGAGTTAGTATCTAAGTTCCGTAAAGAGCAGCAGCAAGACACGAAAATCATTTACTTCTTTCGTCTTGCAAGGTCACTCAAACCAACCAGTTGCTATTCGCACCTTAAAACCCGAAATGGGGGGGGGGGGAAAAACAAATAAAAAAGAGGGAAAACCCGCAACAACAACACAGCAAGAAGACGTCCGAATTAACCCAAAGAAGTACTTTGACATTACTTACTCAATAAGATGACTGCTTTGGATTCCCTGTTTAATACCCCAGGCAAAGAAGTCATCGAAAGTGATCTGTGGTTATTGTTTTATTCCTGATTAATTTCAAACTCAAACAGTTAATAAGAAATATATAAAATACACACCTGACTGTCTGAAGAATCAGAAGTGAAAGCTTCTTCGATGTCAGCCATCTCAGCACCCCACTGAGATAGAAGTGGAACCGCCTTTTCGAACTCCTCAGGTTCAATCTTTTTTAAAGTTCCTTCCTCTCCCTTTAGAGACTCCCCAAACAAGTCGTAAAGAGAAATATATCTGCTGAAACTAATTAAAAAGACTCTGAATTCTAAACGAGTAAGCCCTGGAGTATCATTCTCTTGAGAGATATCCTTAGCGACAGAGTAAGCAGAAGAGACTCCCTGATCGTAAACATCGGATATGCTGAGTGACTTTGTGATCTCAGCCTTAAGAACTGAAAGAGGTAGTTGTTCCTCAGGGGCTAGATCAGAGAAGAGTTTTGTACGTCTTTCTAAATGTTGTTCGTGGTCACCAGTTGGGATTGTTAAGTCTTCCTCAGCTTCTGACGCCGCATCCTTTTCACTCATCACAGCATCCTCTTCTACAGCAGCAGGAGCAGCAGCAGCAGGAGCAGCCTGAGCTACTTCTTCCTTCTGCTCAAGTCTAACAGGTGACTCTGATGGTTGATTTTCTGTCTCCACTTCTGGAACCACAGCTGGGATTGTTGGCGCAACGGCTTCCTCGACGGCTGATTCCTTCATTGGGGATGCCTTCTTCTTTTTCTTCTGTTGCTTCTTCTTTTCCATCTTAGGAGCTGGTTCATAAATTTCCAGCGGTGCTTCTTCTTCCTCTGGAGCGAATCTTCCAGCGTACCTTGCGTACGGGTCTCTCTGCGCCTTTTCAGCGAGTGGTGGCATTTGTGATTCCCATGATGACCATCCCTTTTGCTTTCCACTTCTGGTGTCGAATGATGGTCTTTCGCAGTTCTTTTTCTTTTGCTTGGCTTCGAACTTAGCAACGCGACGTTGCCATCCGTGAACCTTCTTTCCAGTAGGTAATTCCTGTTGTTCAACAGCGATATCGGGTATCTCTGAATTCTTACGAGATGGTGCTACCCATCTTACTTCTGGTTCAGCGATTTCAATAATGTGATCCTCCATTGGTGGCTCTGGAGGTTCACACAGAACATCTACAGTCGGATCAGTCTCACCTGAATAGTATTCTCTGTAGGCAGCTTTCTTACATGAAACGGAGAATGGTTTCTCGTGTGGAACTCTTTTCCATTCAACTCTCTTCCTCGCAGCGGCTTTTACAAATTGTGGTTCTGCTGCAGTTGTTTCGCCATTGACCCATAATATAGAATAAACTGCGCTGTCAAAATCAACAACAACCGCACCCTCATACCACTGGTTTTCCTTTTCGTCGAACACTTGAACAGGTGTACCAGCTGGAATGTGCGACTGGTTTTGAGGGGTTGTTTTTTTTTTTTTTGTTGTTGTTTCTTTATAAGAAAATCAAAACAATACACAAAATAACAAACCTGATAAATCATCATTCCTGGGCTAGCTGATCGGCTAGACTTCGATCTGTGAGATGCCATAATTACTGTTTTAGAAATAATTATTAAAAAAAAAAAAAAAAAAGAAATAATCGATTGCTTTCAACATCACTTTCGCTCTGTGGATCTATACTGAGTGCTAAGGTAAAGAATAACAATAAGAAGCAACATTTTTTTTAAAGCAGATAAAGAATAGCTGGGGAAGGAAACTCTAAGGGTAGTGGAAGGTTTTTTTTTTTTTTTTTTTTTTTAAAAAGAAAACTGTTCCCGTTTAAGGAATCCAACAGAACGATGAATAGTGCTTACACTGCGACCATCATCAAAATCTCTAAGGGGAGGAGAGAGTACCAAGCAGGGAAGAGTTAACAGAAAACAATAAAAAAAAAAGATTACGTGTACCCTTACAAACACAGATAGATAAGACGTGTGAGGTACAACATAGTATTATTCTTGTTTTATAAAATACACAAAACATTTAAAATTTAAATAATAAAAAAGTAAACAAAGGAATAGAACAGGTTGGTTGCGTTGCAGCATCGTCCGCAAGCGCCAGAAAATATTAAATAGAAATCAAAAAGTTATTGTGTTGTATACGATTAAGCTGCGAGCGGTTTCATTTTTTTTTTTTTTGAAAAAAAAGGTTTCTTCTACCTGAGAAGTAAAGCATTGTTGCGAACTTCTGCTGCTGTTGCTGGACGGGATTTGTTTTTTCGGATTTTTCGGATTTTTCTCGCAGGTGGAGTTCGAATTGGTGACCCCATCTCAAGAGCAGCCGGTTCTTCAGAAACTACTTCCATGGGCTCGTCTTGCTCCGGTTCTGGTGTGATGATTTGTTCTGAGATTTGTTTTTCAACAACTTCTGTTTTACAAAGAGGGCATTTCTTTGATTCACTTAACCACTGATCAACACAATCAGCATGGAATACGTGTGGACAGGTTAACTTTCTTAATACGTCTCCAGCAGCGAATTCAGTACAACAAATAGTACACGTCTCGTCAGAGTCTGTTAGACATGTTTTGCGAGTTGTGAAAGCTTCAATCTTTTCTGGAGTCAGACCAACGTTTACTTTTCCAATGCGATCTCCAAGTTCAAGTAAGTCTTCGTAGCTCATTGTGTCGACGTCTACTTCTGGTGTTATTTGTTCGCTGTTGAAGTGTTCGTTTAGAAATGCGACGCCTAACCCAGCTTCATGAGCCTGTCTTAGTAGTTCAACAAACCTTGCTCTAGTCATGATATCCTCATCTTGATCATCATCGTTTGTTTGTTCTTCCATTTGTGGTATTTCAGAAGCAGATATTAACGCTTGAATTCCTTCTTCTTGTTGCATCATATACTGTTGTCCTGCTATGTCACGAAGAAGAGCAAGTCTCGCTTCTAAATCATCCTCATCAGGCTTCAGATCACTTGGAAGAGAATCCTCAAGTTCTTTGTATTCCAATAATTGCAATCGAAGAGCGTAGTTTGGATCATCTGCTTCCTGTTCGAGAATGTCTCCCATCAGATTTTCCGCTTCAGCAGACATATTATTTATGAATGGCTGCAGTATGAAATATATTTATAAAAAATACATCAAACAACAAATAGAATCTCTATATCATAAATAAAAAAAATTAAAAAAAAAAAAAAAAAAACTGAGACAAAACAATGAAACTATTAACGATAACGCTTACGCGTAGTGTAGTGTTAATTGACTGGTTGGAAGTTATCGAGAGTTACTGACTGAAGTAGTAGCTCCCTGCTCGAGTTTAATATTCGCTAGGGCATTGTTGTAGAGATCATTATCAAGAACCGTCCCTCCAGCACCAGATTTTACTAAAATTCCGTGTTGTTTACTAGCGTGAATAGTATTCTTTTTAACTGTTGGGAAACTACGAGCCATGATCCCAATATTTGAATAAGCATTCCCAAATATGTCGTTTAATTGAATGTCACCACCAGCGCCTTCAGCGATGCAAATTCCACATTTCTCCGAACTGTGGATTCGATTCTTTTGTACAAGTGGTTCTCCACCACTGTTAATGTCAACATTGCTGTAGGCATTTGAGAATATTTCATTGTCAATTAACTTACCCATTGCACTGTTTCTAAACCAGACACCATTCTGATCAGAGCTGTGGATTTTATTCCCTTCAATGAGAGGAGCGGATTCCTTGTCGACAGCGATGTTTGGTTGTTTGTTTGAATGGATGTTATTATTCTTGATTACTGGACTACTACCACTTTTACATGATATTCCGTGTTGTTTACTGTGATGAATCTCACACCCAGATATAAGAGGGGAGTCACCAGATGACACCACCACACATGATAAATTATGACTGCTGATGTCGCAATCAGATATCGTCCCTTCTCCTTTTTCAAAACGAACTCCACAACACTGAGGCTGAGTTGCGATAATTGTAATGTTTTTAACAGAGCAATTACTATGAAAACTGATCATAGCACTTCCTGTTTGTGATTCTCTTGGTGATGTTGTTTGTGAATGTTTTATAATGACAGAACTCTTATCAACCCCTTGAATTGTAATCCCAGAAGTAGTAAGCATCAACGGGTCATTATACTCACCTGGTCTGACTATTACTGTGTCTCCAGGACGAGCGACTTCTAATGCTGGAGGTATAGAAGAGAAGATACCCGTTCCACATGCGTCGACTACGAGTAGAGATCCGCTCATTATTCTTGATAGGACTACTTGTTGTTCTTCAACTGTTTGTTGAAGATTTCTGACTGATGGAGTTGGTTTGTTTTGATTGCCTTCAACAGCATCTTTTGATAGTCTTTTGTTTGTTGTTTTTACTGAGTTTTGGTTAAAGTTTGTTAGTCGGCATTCGATACTGCGAACGGTTTCAATTAATTTTTCTACTCTGGTGGCCATCTCTGTTTGTTTTTTTTCAATCGCATCTGTTTTCTCATTCTGTTCTGCCAATGCTTTTATTATTAAACCAACTGCTGTGTTTATTCTTCTGTTTTCACTGCTGGCGGAGAAGTCACCGTCAATTTCATCGCTGAGCTTTTTCAGGTCCGCGGCCATGTTAGTATTCCTTTTAGGTTGTGTGAATGTTATTTTTAAATTATTAATGTCATACAAATTGACGAGACTTTTTTTCTAAATTGTCTAACCAAAAGTAGTTGACATTAAGTGTTAGCTATCCATTCCTTTTGTTTTTAAGGGGGAGGAGGAAAGAAAAGAAAAAAAAAAAAAATACTAAAACAGAAAAAGAAAAAGAAATACAAATCAATAATCGGTGGCTTGATTACTCGGAGACAAAAACTCTCCCCCCGCCTCCCTGAGCAACAACAACAACTGAAATTATTTATTTTTTTTAATTTCTTTTACTTCGGCTGGTTGTAAATTAAAGTTCACTCTGATGTTATGTTGTATTTCCTCTTCTCCTTTTTTTTGACTTCAAAAAAAAAAAAAAAGCTTTTTGAAGGAAAAAAAAGGTAAAAAAAAGAAAATAAAATGCATTTTCTGCAATTGTTCTGCTGTTCCTGTTCAGCTGTCTTTTTTTTGGAAATCCCAACACGGCAAAAAAAGTGTTTTTTTTTTTTTTTTTTTTTTTTTTGTTAGATAAAATTTGCTGCGCAAAAACCGACTTAAATTGTAAAAAGGCCAACGAAAGGTTTATTTGTGTCAAACCCAACACAATACAAAAACAACTCCACCCCTCAAGGTAGGAATGGACAGATCAGAAAGAAGTCAACCAGACGTATAAATCCATTTCAGAGTAAAAGGAACCATCAGATGTTCTCACCAGATATTTACTCATAAAGTTTTAATTGTGATGTGAGGTGTACTCTGCTTCCAGCATATCTAAAAGAAACGATTCCCTTATAAGCAGTTCTCGGTACATTATCTTTGAAGTCGTCCATGAGACCAAATTGATTTGCGATTACTTTGAATTGACGACTCGTTGTGTATTTAATGGAGTATTCCTTATTTTTTTGATCAATTTCCGAAACTTCAGACACTTCGATCGCTTGATTGATAATGTTATCGAGCCACTCGTCGTAGGAGTCTTTTTTGTAGAAATCAACGTCTAATTCAGAATTCCAATCGACTGGTTTATCTTCTAGCTTCATATGACTCAGAAACTGTCTACAGAATTGTCCTTTACTAACTCCGGCTGTGTCGCACCACATAAAAGAACGAGGGATTTCTGGTCTTATGCAACTGCGTCCTTTTCTATGGGAAGGTTGTCTTAGCCAGTCATCCCAAAACCCTGCCGGCCAGATTGGTCCCAACTCTTCCCATAGATCTCTTGACATCATCCAACCAAGACCAGGAAAGAAATCAGTTCTGTACAGAGCTGTCGGTGATTTCACTAAATCCTTTTTACCATTATCATTCCAAGAAGATACACAAAAGATATCTGGTTCATCAAGCAGAGGTGATGTGGCTCTCATGTATGAAAAGAAGTCTGACGCAACATCGATATCCTCTTCGAGTATAATGAGTCTCTTGTAATTATCTATTGAGAATATTTCACCAATCGCCCATCCATAATGATGAGAGATCGCGTAGTAGGGTTCGAAGTGTTGTCGTTTTTCTTTCGGAGTAGCACCACTGTCGTTTCTCTCGTGAATGAAATGAATGACATCATCTCCTAAAGACTCAACTGCCGTTGTCACTGCTGGAAAGTCGCTCCCATCTTGACTGATGAATACCCGATAAGAGTTGTCGTCACCAATTAGTTGAAGTACTCGAGTAGCTGATTTCTTAATCATCGCTTCCCTTTTATAGGTAAACATCAATACTGCAATAGTTCCTTCTTTGTCTTCATTTAATAAATCCCTTACACCTCGTTCATCAATTCCAATATGATTGCGTTTCTTCTTCTTCTTCTTTGATTTCTTTTTTTTTGGTGTCGGAGTATCTTCCTCATCTGGTTGAGGTTCTTCCGTCGAAGGTGTTTTTTTTTTATTTTTTTTTGGTTTTGGTGTTGGATCTTCTCGGTTGGCTTCTTCTTCATCATCGAAATGTTTTGATGATTTTTTTGAGGGTTCCAACATTGTTTCCAACTCTCTTAATTTAGAGAGTATCTCACGCTGCTGAGACTGAATCGCATTGGTATTCTTTTGTATGTCAGAAGTCATGTCGTAAACAGCTGATCGACTACCAGAGAACGTAATTAAATTCAGTAAAACGATTCCTGCCAACGCGACGAGGAGGATTGCTGTTCTCGGATTGTTGAGGACCATATTTTATATTTTATTTTTTTAATTATACTTCAACAGGTTCCCTTATTAAGAATAAAATAGAATGTTATTAAAAACGATGTCGTCCTTTTTATTTATTTATTTTTTCACCTTAGAAATACTCATAATGTAATCAAGCTAGACTCCGGAATCGACGACCACCTGACACCGGACGACCTTTCGGTTTCGCAGCAGGCATGGGTACACCAGCTGCTTCGTATACTTTTGAAACATTTAATTTGAATCTTCTTGATTCATTAATTGATAAGGATCTCATATCTTCTCTTAATTTCTCAATAATTTCAACATCATCATCACAGAGAGAAACAAGAAAAGAGAAAGTATTCACACTCGTGACACTACTCTCACTAAGAGCTTTACCATACCAACGCAATGCAATTTCTCTTCGTTTCAGTTTTTCTGATTCGGAATTGTAATTTGTTGCGAGAGCTTCAATAATATAATAGTAATAAAGTGATGTTGGTTCTTCAGGATATGCCTTGTTGCATTCTTCGGTTAACTTAATCACCTCCTCGTAGTCACCTGCATCGACATAAACCAACCACATTGAACGATAATTCGAATATGTTGGAGTTTTTAGTTTATTAAATTGCTTTCTTGCCGATGAAACATCTTTAAATTTTCTACAAATTTTTATAAAAGACGACGTGATTTTATTGCAACGAAAGTCTAATTTGAAATATGTTATTATCACAGTAGCTTGCAACACAGATGGTGAATGAGACAATAGTATTTTTACTTTGTTATTCATCAAAGGACTTGTGTCACCTGCTTCCATCAGAAGCAACCTGTACGTCTCATCGAAATTATACTTTGCGTTTATTGAAAATAACATTTTTTCAGTTGTTATATCATGGGGTACGTTGATTGCCTTCATGTGATTAACAACATTGTTTGTTGTTTTCAAAACATCTGTCGTTGACAGAGCGTAATCCGGCCAGGTAGCTAGTGTTCCCAGATACAAATTAAAAGTTTCGGTGTCGGGTGTAACTTTTGCTCTTTCCATCGCTTCAATCGTTTCTTCAAAAAACGGTTTTAAAAAAGTTCCAAAATAAAACGTCAACAACTCGTTATAAACAGCTGGAGTCGTAGCTTCGTTTTTACTAATCAAGTCTCTGAGAGCTTCCTTTCCAGCGACAGCAGTTGGTAGTTTAAGACTGTCGTCGTACCAGCATTTGTTTTGTAAAACTGATGCTCTGTTTCCATCGAAGGCTAATTTACGAAATTTCGACAGCTCTAGACTTCGAGTTTTGTGATATTTTCTCGTCTGTATTGGAGCACTCGTAGGCAGTAGTAGTTTCTGTTGTTTTTTTAATTAATTTATTTTCTTCAAGCAATTCCAATCAAAAAAAAAAAAGTATTTCATACTTTCGCCCATGAAATCTTTTTGGGAGGTTGTCCCAGAGATGCGAACATTACTTTTAATTACCTTGCAGTTTGATAAATGGTTATGAAGGTTTCTTTCAATCACAGAAAGGACAACAGAACGACACATCTCATATACTAGTTCATGACTCACATCATCGTATATTCGCAAGACTTCTTCTTGTCGACACGGTAATTCATTCTTCACAAATACATTATTTCCACCCTCAACAGCAATTGTCATTAGCGCTCTGTGTGCTTTATTTGATAATATGTTGGTTACTATTTTCGTAACACAGACCGTGATAAGATCCTTAATAAGGTGATTGCAAAATGTTTCCGAAGGAATGCCAAATCGCTTGATGAAACTTCTTTTTGAGAACTCAGAAATGAATAAATCAGCTACTCTGTCGTAGAGGAATTCGTTTATAATTTGATCCGATATCTTCATAATAAAATCAAAAGACCGACTCAATAAATACGATTTGTGTTTTTTTATCAATCTTCTCATACGAAAACCCCTCCAAACACTTTGAATAGCTACGATGTGACTTTCAGAAATTTGGGTTCCACGTGAACACTTCATAGGTGATGATTGTATATTTTTAATTGGGTTTACAACTACAGAAATACTCTTCTCGCAGTGGTGGTTATTTTGGTTTATCATTCCCCTGAGGATTCTTAATTCTCTTCTAAAATATCTAAAATTTCTTTTAATATCATCCGTGGGCGTTGTTTCTAATTGTTTGATACGATTAGTACTGTTTTGTTGTAGTGGTTGTGCAGACAGAGGAATCATCCATATCGGAACCTGCATCTCAATATATTTATCTTTTTATGTGTAAATGAAATCTGTCAACAAAACAAAAAAAAAAGTTAATTCATATCTTTTTTTTTTTTCAGACCATGATTAACAAATAACATCTCACACTTGTGTGAGATTATTTAATTCCTCAGAAGACACTCCTGGACACCCATCCATGAAATCATCTCCGACAGACGTGACATTATTTAAAAATGATAACTCCAGCGATGTTATTAACTCACATCCCTTTAAGAAATCATCTCAAATAGTTGTGACGTTTACGAGACTTGATATATCCAGAGATGTGATGGATGAACAAAAACAAATAAACCCGAAATCAATATCTGTGACACTACACAACCCTGATAAGCTCAAAATCTCAACAGAAAAAATTTTTTTTTGCGTAGATGAAATCTGTCAACAGAACGAAAAGTTAATTCATATCTTTTTTCAGACGATGATCGACGAATAACTAACTGAGTGTTTGCAAACTGAGCTGATTTTGGTGCATCGACAAAATTAGTTGGAAAAGGAGAGCAGCAGATTAAGAAGTTCCTGAGGAACTCCTCACACTTGTGAAATTATTTAATTCCTCAGAAGACACTCCTGGACACCCATCCATGAAATCATCTCCGACAGACGTGACATTATTTAAAAATGATAACTCCAGCGATGTTATTAACTCACATCCCTTTAAGAAATCATCTCCAATAGTTGTGACGTTTACGAGACTTGATATATCCAGAGAAGTGATGGATGAACAAAAACAAATAAACCCGAAATCAATATCTGTGACACTACACAACCCTGATAAGCTCAAAACCTCAATAGAAACACATTTGAATAAGAAATTCGCACCAATACGTGAAACATTAGTAAAGCCTGATAGATCTACAGTCGTCAGAGATGAACAATTATTTACGAAATCGTCACCAATAGATTCGACGCTGCTAAAACCAGAGAAATCTAAAGCCGTAAGGGATGAACAATAAAATAAAAAATAACTACTAACAGATTTGATACCACAAATCGCTGATAAATTAAGAATCCTGACGGCGTCACATCCTCCCATAAAATACAAACCAACAGCTTCAACATTACACAGGCTAGATAAGTCTACTGACGTAAGGGAAGAACACTTGCACAAGAAACCATCACCAAGAAGCACAACACTCTCAAGACTTGACAAGTCCAGAGAGGTTAGGGATGGACAGTTCCATAAGAAACTATCTCCAATAACTTTAATGTTACTAAAATACGATAAATCCACAGATGTGAGTGAACCACAACTATCAAGGAATCTATTACCAATTACAGTAACGTATTGAAAACCAGGCATACTAACCCTCTCAATTGATGTACAGGATAAGAACTTATCTGAAACAGAAGTGACTGAGGGGTCAGAGTTGCTGAATGAAATGTTCGTAATTTCAGAAGATATCCATTCCAATTCACTGTCGAAAGTAAGACAGCCATCCTCTGCGAAAGTAGGAGTGTCAAGGTACAAGACATTATCTTGATTTCTTATGCACAGGTATGCCTTGGCTCTCTTTTCCTTATCTGTGAGCCATTCCTTTCCAAACATTCGTATCACCGATACCTCCAACAGCGAATTGGACTCCACGCCGTGCGAAAGCAGCTGACTGGCTGCCGGAAGCCGACTTCCTGCGAAAGAAATCTCAAGAAACTCAGGATCGGTATCCCATTCATCAGCTGACGCTTGCAGTACATCCTTCACGAGTGAACTTGTGGTGGCTGTGAAAACAACGTCGGGAAATTCCGTATCCGGAAACGAAATTGAGAGCTGCATTTGTGGTTACCAACTCACCTGTGTAAAGTGATATTAATTACATCAAAAGACTCCTTGACAATCAGTATCGACTACTCAATTAACCTGAAGTCAATTATTAGATTTGATTATAACCTGCTGAAGGATAGCTGTATTTATAATAAGTACCATCACAACCAACCATACTGTTCGCCTAGCCTGTATTTTAGTCGACTCTGACTATGTTAATGGGAAACTTCAATTTTTTTTTATTGGGTTATGGCCCAAAATACCCCACCTGGTGGCCCAAAATACCCCAAAGTGGCCCAAAATACCCCGAAGTGGCCCAAAATACCCCAAAGTGGCCCAAAATACCCCAAAGTGGCCCAAAATACCCCAAAGTGGCCCAAAATACCCCAAAGTGGCCCAAAATACCCCAAAATGGCCCAAAATACCCCGAAGTGGCCCAAAACCTGGCCAAATTTACTGTCACACTTAGCCAGGGATAATTCTCAGTAAGGCCGCCGTCACCGTGAACAAACATAACCCAAGAAACAAGCAATTCTCCAATTTTCTTCATCTCACTCACTTCAGTCGGGATTGTACACAAGCCAAGAAAATTACTCGAAAGTCGAGGCAGTTCGAACGTCAGCATTCACATTAGCAAGCAACCAGTCCTGAGTACTTAAAGAACCCAATCATTACGTGCATCAGCCACAGTCACACTTAGTATAGCGTTAGTACAGAGGACACGGATCTGCTATGCAGGGAAGTGACTTGAACTCGTTCAACTAATTAATGTGTGCAGATATAAGCGCCGCGAATTGACGGGTCTGAAGTTATGCTTTCCGAAGAGAGCAACCACCCACGCGAGTGTTATTTTGACGCCATAACCTGTAGCTTTCAACACATAACAACCAGGGATAATTCTCAGTAAGGCCGCCGTCACCGTGAAGCTGCTACAAACATAACCCAACAAACAAGCAATTCCTCCAACTTTTTTCACATGTCGTTACTCACCTCGGACACACTCAGCCAGCCAGAGCTTCTCGATGATTTATCATCGTCCTGTTGAAAGGGAAGGGCTAAGCATAAGATTTGTTGTAATTTAAAATAACAAGAGTGATAATTGTGATCCAAATTTTCTTAAAAGGGTTGATTCATTGTGGTTACACAAAACTAAATAAAAAAGTGAAAAGTATTCATGTTTTTTCTTATTCTTTCTTCTGTCTCTTCCTTGCCTTGTCAGCACCCTTGCGCTTTTTTTTCTCGTTTTCTTTCTTCTTCTTTCTCTTCTTTTTCTTCTTTTCTTTCTCTCTCTTCGTTTTCTTTTTATTCTTTTCTGCCTCTTTCGCCGTTTCACGGTGAGACTTAGTTATTTCGCGTTCACCATAAACTCGCAGCCGTTTTACCCTTGAGCGACCTATGGATCTCTTTACTAGAGGAGGTTTTGTTTCATCCGCTTCCAGCTCAGGAAGTCCGAGCCCCAAGGTTGGGACAGGATAGGTGTACACCTTTGCTGCTGTTTTTGCCCACAATTTCTGATTTACGAAACTGTAGGCCGCATCCAACGGCTCCCGATCACTAAACTGCTCAATGGCGGACATAGCATGTGAGCACGGAACACCGTACTCTTGGAAAGTGCTGCATGTGCAGCTCAATTCGTTGAGATCTGCAGTCCATCTCCACTCCCCATCCTCCACCTCATACACCCCCTCCCTTACCCTAGTCGCCATGTGGTCCTTCCGTGCCGTAGCGTAGTTCGCCTTCAAGCTGCTGCGTACCCGCTTGACAGGGGCAAGGGATCGCAGCTTGCTACAACCTTCTACCTCTGCAGCAAACTCCTCCATTCTCGTCACTGCTTTGTGCAGAGCGTGTCTGCGAGTTCCCTCCATCAGGTCAATATAGTTTAAACCCCGAAGGGGGACTAGGACCGCGTTCAGAGACTCGGCTATATTGCTCGTTGTGTGACCGCAGCGGGGGTGGGGAATGTGGGCTTGGCAAAAGGTACCTAGTTCTTGTGCAGACACATAGTCAGCTGCACGCTTGGAGATTTTCTTAAGCTCTTTAAGCAACTCTTTGGCTTTAGCAGTGGATCTTGCATGTACTAATTGCTTGTACACCAAGAATGCTGCCTTGCCGTGCAGCTTTAATACGTTTCTGCCCATGTGGGCAGTGCAAAGACAGTGTGTCGTTGCCAGTCGTGAAAACACATTTGACACGCCCTTGAACTTGTCAGAAATACTAACGACACCTGTACGAAACACTGAGTTTCCAATCCAATCTTTGTGCAGCTTCACAAAAGTGGACCACCCGTCCTTGTTTTCATTTCCCTCCGATATCATAAATATCAGTGGAAACAAGTGGCTGTTGGCATCAACGCCAACGGAGACGTACAAAACACCCTTGTACTTTCCTGACAGGTGTGTCGCGTCGAAGGCGAACACGGAGCGAAGAAATTTCGCTCCTCTGCGAGAGTGTCCGAAGGACCACGCCGCCTTATTGAATCGACCGTCTTCGTCGACTCTCAACATGGTGCGGCTTTCACAGTCCGCGTCCTCCACAGCCCTCATCCAGGCAGCAATCTTTGTGATTGCTACCTCTGGCTTCATGGAACCCAGCAGGTGGTTCAAAGTATTTCGTGCCACCTTTCTTCCTACCCTTACGCCACACATCTTTTTTGCCAGCTTTGTCACCGACTTCACAGTGAAGCTTACGGCTACTGACCGCAAGATTTCTGCCAAGCACTTCGAGGAAATGCTGGCCTGGCTTTTGGGTCTCACAATGGCGCACTGCCGTCTCCCACCCTCGCTTGCTGCTGAAAACCTCATCCTGCCACTCTTGAATACCCTCAGGCAGCGAGGAAGACTGGGAGGAGTGGGAGTGAGAGAAGTAGGAGGAGTTAGCCGATTCAGAATCGCTGCATTCTGAATTAGAATCACTGTATTCTGAATTAGAATCGCTGTATTCTGAATTAGACAGGTCAAAATTCTCGGTTGCTGATGACATTTTTTGAGGAACTAGCTGAGGAGAAAGTTGTTATAAATCCGAATAAATTGAACCTGTGGGAGCCTTCCTGTACACAAATTGACTTACAAGTTCAAAGCCCGAGGTTCGGTGTATTTTGGGGTATTTTGGCCATTTTGGGGTATTTTGGGCCATTTTGGGGTATTTTGGGCCACTTTGGGGTATTTTGGGCCACTTTGGGGTATTTTGGGCCACTTTGGGGTATTTTGGGCCATTTTGGGGTATTTTGGGCCACTTTGGGGTATTTTGGGCCATTTGCAAAAAAAGTGGGGTATTTTGGGCCATTGCCCTTTTTTATTTTAAAAAAAAAAAAAAAAATGGGAAAAACAAAAAAAGAAATGAAATATTTCTTTTTCCCGTTTCTACTTACATATGTGAAAATTGCCATAAAAAAGTAAGGGCATTACTTTGTATTATGAAGCAGTACCCTAAGTAAAGGCATTTTTAATTTTTTTTTTCAAGTTTTTTTTTTTTTTTTTGTTTTGTTTTTTCGCGTGTCTATTCATATCTGTGTTATTATTTTTGTTTCGCATTTTTTTTTTTTACATGTTTATTCTACATTCTACTCGTGATTATTTTTTATTTTTTTTTTTTTTTTTTTACATCCCCTGAGGAGGTTAAGCACTTATGATTTGATTCAACATTACCCTTTCCCTTTCTACAGATCTCTACACCGTAGTAGTACATAAAACAGACAAGGAGCAGGTTAAAAAAATCAACTTTCCTGATCTGAAAAAAGCAGAGAAAGAGAGAATAAGGGTATTTAAAAGAATTTCTGTGCTTGTGCAGCGTAATTCACAACACTTTTTTCAACCGAGGAAAAAAAAAAAAAAGAAAAAAAAAAGAGAGCGAAACGCTTTAATAAATATTATCAGCGGAGTATGAACTACAACTCTGAATGCTGTCGATGGCTAAAAGATCGACATCTCTATGTTCTTCGTGTGTTTTTTTTTTTTTTTTTTTTTTTGGTTTTTTTTAAAATTCTTACCTTAGAAAATTATTTATAGAGAGACAGGAGGGATGCACATGCTACAAAGAAGAGTGGGGGGGAAGAAAAAAAAAATACTTCAAAAAAAAAAGGGAGTTTTCTCAAAATGTTTTTTAAACCCAAGCGATTTGAGTTTTACTTTGCTCAGGGAAAAGAATGAGACAGCCTGATCAATTAGTTACTCCGGAAGTAAGCCCAACAGACCTCCGAGTATCAGTTAAGTTGCCTCTCAAACAGTATTTGAGTAGCTCTTCGAGAGTCTCTAATACTGCGGTTGAGGGTTGACCCTAACTCCCGACTCCCGAGGGGGATTTACTATTTGATTGCTACCACTCCAATGATAATCGCAAAACAGAAATGAGTAGGGGGCGAAAGAAATTGAGTTTTTTTTTTTTTTTTTTTTTTTTTTTTTTTTCCTTCCCTCGTTTCAGAAGAAGGGGAAGAAAACAAAAAAAAAAAATTCCCCACACACACAACATTCAAAACAAAGGAAACAAAAAGTAACCCGATCGAGAAAAGTACTTCCTCCGAATTACTAGTGTTTGTGCGATATAAACACATATTTACTTCGCCTGATGTTAAATCAGCTGACAATATTTAAATCTTATTATTATTATGTTTTTAAAGCCGCTACAGCTTTCAATGAGTGTAGTTATACTAACAGAATTCGTATTGTTGTTGTTTTTTTTTTTTTTTTAAGTTGTGGTTTAGAGAATGTTCAGGTTCCTTTTTCTGAACATCATAATTTTCACTGAAATGTCCCCACCGAGAAGACAAAAGGAAGTACCCAAAAAATAACAACTGCTACTGGAAAAATCAAAAAAAAAAAAAATATACAGGCTTCTTTTTTTTTGAACACCATTATTATGTTGCTTTTTAGACGGAAAATAAACAACACCAAACTAATGAGAAGGAAAAGTCCCTTGGAGGCCACCCATAAAAAAAAAATTGACCGGTGAAGGGAAATAGTTTTAAAAAAAAAAGAGAGCTTTTCCTGCTCAGTCTGGTTATCATTTATATACTGAAACAACAATTTTGAACATTAATTCACAACTCGTGGAACGTTATATTATTATGAAATGAGTGGGGGGAAAAAACCATATTTCGTGTTATTTCTTACTAAGCAAGTGCTATACTGCAATAGGAAAGAGAGAGAAGGCAGTACTAGTGTTGAAGAAAAAAAAGAAGGAAAAAAAAAAAAAAAAAAGAAAAAAAACTTTAGTGGAACCCAGCTATCTCCCACAGATCTCAAGTTGATTAAAACATTATCACTTAGAAAGTAAAAGGATACGGTGATGCTGAGATTAGCCACAAAGCAATTTTTCACCCTCTCTCTCCCTTCGAAATCTAATAATCAATACAAATAGAGTATCGATGAAAATTACGTCAGATGGGAAACAGTAGTTGTGGTAGGAAACAAAAAAAAAAAAAAAAAAAAGGAAAAAAAATAAATAATTAAAACTTGATTAGTAATCATAGGACAGGTACGACCAGTCGTGATTATTGCAGACAACTACCTCACCAAATTCAATTGAGAACAGAGAGGATCGTAGTAACTATAAATTGATAAACAAAATATTTTTTTAAAAAAAAAAGAAAGAAGAAGAAGAAGAAGAAGAAGAAGAATAAAAAAAAGGAGGAAAAAAAAAAGGAGAAATTTTCGGATCGTAAGGAAAGAAATAAGTTCTGATTTCAATCTTTACAAAATGAAAATTAAAAAAAAATCAAACTATCACAACATCAATGTCAAAAAACGTGTAGTCCATTCCCGTGGACACGAAGGACGATGGCAATTTATTGAAACATATTTTTAAAAAAAAAAATTAAAAAAAAAAACTTGGTAAAGAATAACAAATTGACCAAAAAAAAAACGATTTTTTTTTTTTTTTTTTTGTTTCGTTTTTTGTTGGCGAACTGTCCCCTGATAATACGATCCTAAATCGTGATGTGATCACATGCCTCCAAAAAAAAATCCAAAATCCAAAAAAAAAAAAAAAAAAAAGAAATTATTGTCTCCCCGTTTTACTTATTATCAGACGATATTTTTCATCGAGAAATGTGCTTCTTGTATACTAATAAATTGCACGCTAGGCGTGATTCTAAAGGAGCTTACCTCAAGCAATTGGTAGGTATGAATGCTATTTTAGTCTTTTGAGTGTCTAGCGAAAGTGGTTAGCACTCTGGCTGACACGGAATGTTTTTTAATTGAAACATCGCATCCGGATTCTGGGACAGGAACAGGTTCGCCGTCTACCTGTACTTTACTATTACCAGAAATAGTGAATTCAACAGAACTGGTCTGTGCGAGACGTCGCGACTTACGAAAACCCATTTGATTACAACCCATGTGAAACCCTCCAAAGTATCCACAGACTTCTAGTTTACCGTCGTCTAAGTGAGTATGACCCAAACGACCTCCCTGTTTCCAGAAATCCATTCCTGCACCATAATTATCAATATTCGCAACCACTAATGACTTTAAGCTGTGAATACCTATCCTATTCGCTGATTCGCTTGATCCGTTGAATTTTAATTTTTTTATAATTTTAAGTTTACGTTGACCACACAATGATCTAAAACCAAAGTATGCGTACCAAATCTTATTTAGACTTCGTGATTTACAAAGTTTCGGATTGTTAGCACGAAATCTATCAAAATTATAAGTGATTACCGCGTCCATACCGACACTGAAGTAGTTAATCATCATTCGAGATTCGAATAGTTTTCCTTCTCTAAAGAAATTGACTTCCCAACGATCAATGTCTCCAACATAGGCATCTTGAAAACTTAGCAGTAATTTTGCGACGTCAGCTTCTCCACAACAGCATGTGGTTTGGACCTGAAATCCAGGACCCATTCCTAGAGTTCTACTAAGATCGTTACCAGTTCCCATAGGAATAATTGCAATACGGGGTGGTGTTGTTTTTGTTCCTTCAAGGTAGGCTTCTAGAAGTTGCATGCCCCATGCTACGGTACCATCGCCACCAGCAATTATTAACGTACCACCATCTTCAACTCCCAGTAGTTTGTTGAACAGTTCACTCATTGAAGGACACGGTTCAGCCATTTCCCAATTCTGGTCAGGCGGAAATTCTTTTTTTTGTTTTGGAAATCCATCTGTCGGGTCTACTTTTATTTTTACATATTCCATTAAATCGAGAACTGCTTCTTTACCCAAGATCGATTTCAAGTTTGATATAAGGTATCCCGAAGCGCTTCTCTCTCCACTTTTTGAATTCACCAACGCCACGGCCTTCTTCTTCAGTGGGTGATCTTTACTAGGCATCTTGAAGGCTGATTTAAAAAATAATTATAAACTTGTTTTGATACAAAAAAAAAAAAAGCAAATAAAGTGACGTCGATTCATCAAAGGCTACATGCCGTGTACTCCCTGAAGTCACATTAAGAGGTTCTCTTGCGATAGTTTTCTTTGCAAATTGGAACTACTCTCAAGGTATTCATAGTACTGAAACGGACAATGGTCGTCTTTTTTTTTTTTTTTTTTTTTTTTCTTAAATGTAATGCAACATGGTTACATATTTGTTAATTATGAAGACGAATTTTAAACAAAAAAAAGAACGACAACTGTGTACTGACGAAGATATCAAAAATATTGCATTTCAGGGACCATCGTGTAAGATCTTATCATAATGCTTTACTGCTTCTTTGATTTGAATTAAGGCCTTTTGTTGTTTGCTTCCTGCGGAGGAAGAGTCAATTGAGGTTTCGACTATTTCGATATATTTCTTAAAAGCATTGTTCATATCACGTAAAAGAGATATGTCTCCGGGAGTGTACTCCATCAATCCCTGAATAGTGACGCCAAGATTCCGAGCAGCAATGCCATTCGGAGGTTCATTGTGTGAGACAAGCAATTCAAAAATTTCACGACTCTTAACCGCAGCAAGGTAATCAGCGCTTTCGGTCGAGTGACTTGGATTTCGTTTGACTTCAGTCGAATGCCAATCAAGCAATGCATAACCTATATTATGATGTGCCATCCAGTAGTCCGATTTAACCACATGTTCCCACGTCCAGTCAGGATACTTTCCTAGTACTGGTAATGATATGTCTTTAGGGTCTGGAACACTTCTTTCAACTTCTGATAAGTATTTCTTCAATCCTTTTAAAGATTTATTTTGTTTTCTATTCACAGTAACTGCTTCATGAATTACACCAAATGGCATCGTGTGATACTTTCCTTCCCAAGAATGATCTCCATCTTTGAATCCATGTGCTAAAAAGAATCTTTTTTTTCGATTAGCAGCAAAGAACTGCGCGATATTAAATCCATTTCTTTGATGAGGATGATAAAACTTACCAGGGAACTTGATTGTAGAGTTGTAATGCTTTTTTTGAACATCCGTATACCAATAGTAGGTCAGCATCTCTTGATCAATTATAGCAACATCAGGACGGAAATTTTCAAGTGTCTGAACGTACCTCGCAGAATTTATCATTATGTCTCCTTTAGTTAAAACGATTGCATTGCGAGGTAGTGGTCGAAGGATCGCCCTTCCGAAATCTCTTATAATAAAATTATTACTTTGATCAAGAATATCAAAATGAAGCGACACTTGCAAGTACGTTGTGACAATCGCAATGGTCCACATTAAAACTGTTTTTTTTGACGGAAAGAAAGACAGAATGCTGTTTAAACCAACACCTATGAATAACGACAACAAAAGCAACGGTTGTATCCAAAATCGTTGTTGAACTCCCAAGAACAGCGGCTGATCAATAGGAAGGTTGCATAAATAATGAAAAAAATTCAAATAAAGAACCAACATCAATACGAACGCACTCGCAATGTCGAATGATCGTTTTACCATCGATGAGTACAGTGATACGACCATTCCTATGATCCCGAAAACCCAAAATATTTGAAGAGACTGAGCAACCACATCAACACAATAATATTCCCAAGCTCGTTTAAAGCTAGTCGTTATGTATCTTGCTTCTTGTGATGCTAAAGAGAATGTTCCGTATTCTTTACGGAAAAAGTGTGTTATAAAACCAGAAACAGTACCACAATCTCCCCAAGAGTTCGGATTCACTGTGAAGATAGCTGAAATCGGTAAATACAGATACGGTGATAGTCCCATCAGAAACAAGACTGCGACTTTCAATAATAATATTTTTTTTTCGATGAAAAAAATTCTGTAATCCCTGATAATGATCCAAAATACCAAGGGAACAACATAAAGTACTGACGTGTGCTGATTCGTCAGTGATATCCCACAACAAAAACTACCAACTAAATAGATCGTCGTTTCAGTAGATTTTGATTTTTTATGGAACTCATACTCGACACCTAAAAGTATAATCATCGCAAGAAATAAATTGTTCAATCCAAACACTTCAATATGAGTTGCATAGGTCCATACTATCGGCGCGAAGGCAAATATCGAAGACGAAGTCACTCCTGCTGGTTTACTTCCGGTCAAACGAGCCGTTGCTAAGTATAAAACAGTATTCGCTGCACTACAAATCACCACATTAAAACTATTTTGAACTACTCCTGAAGACATATTTGGAGCTATAACGTTCATAATCTTTTCTACGGCGTATGTAGTAAAAGCTAATGTTGGGTAACCTGGGGGATGGATTACCCCAAGCGTGTGAGCGACAACAGCGAGTTCTCCAGCGTCACCACCAGCTACCGAAGGATGCATTGTCGCTAAATAAACCCCAAGAGACACCGCAAATACTATGACACCACATCCAGAGGCGTCACTCAGTGAGAGTCGATGCTCAGGATCCATTTTAATTGTACTGCGCGTGAGATAATAATGTTTCATGTCTCAATTTATGATAAATAAACTCGTTTAAGTGCATCACAAGTTGATTATATTTGTTTTCCCTGATGTGAAATTAAAAACTAAATAATCGTTCCACAATCCTCGTGGTGTGGGCAGCTCACTTTTGTCTTTTGAAAAAAGTAAAATATGAATTCTGAGAATACAACAGAAGTAGTTGGTTCTAAAAATAAAAAAGAGAAATCAAAAAAAAAGTTCTTTACAAAAAAAACAAAAATAAAATGGAAATGGAAATATAAGAGGAAAGGGAAAAACAATAAAAAAGGGAGAAGAGAAAGCGGTGGCAATGTCAGTCGCGATCTTTTTCTCGTCGAGAATTATTGTACGGAAGAATCAAAAAGTTAGTTGAAGTTCAGAACAGAATGTGACCACACTGCTACTTGGCAACAACAACAAAAAATAAACAAAACCCGAAAATACTTTTACCGACGTTGAACTTAGCAGCCTATAAAGTGAGAAGGGAGTAAACGGGGAAGGGAGGGGAAGGGATGGAAGGGGACATCGCGCGTTGGACGGAGACGTTATCTTTTTTTTTTTTTCAAAATAAATGTTTTGACAGAATGACCTAGTACTGTTCACCCTCACCTTCTTCCTCATCGAACTCACCCTCTTCCTCAACGGTGGCGTCCTGGTACTGCTGGTATTCAGATACCAAGTCGTTCATGTTCGACTCGGCCTCAGTGAACTCCATCTCGTCCATACCTGTGATTGGTGTGTTTTGTTGCTTTACTTCCGACAGTAGAACTTACAAAAGAGAATGGGAAAAGCTGAAATAAATCACGATCACAAAATAAATATCCACATACCTTCACCAGTGTACCAGTGGAGGAACGCCTTTCTTCTGAACATGGCAGTGAACTGCTCGGAGACTCTCTTAAACATCTCCTGAATGCAGGTGTTGTTTCCAACGAAGCAGGTCGACATCTTCAATCCCTTTGGAGGGATGTCACAAACAGATGTCTTGATGTTGTTTGGGATCCACTCAACGAAGTAGCTGCTGTTCTTGTTCTGAACGTTCAACATCTGCTCATCAACTTCCTTGGTTGAGATTCTTCCTCTGAACAACTGGGAGGCGGTCAAGTATCTTCCGTGACGTGGGTCAGATGCACACATCATGTTCTTGGCGTCGAATGACTGCTGAGTAAGCTCAGGAACAGTCAAGGCACGGTACTGCTGGGATCCTCTTGAAGTGAGAGGAGCGAATCCGACCAAGAAGAAGTGAAGACGTGGGAACGGAATCAAGTTGACGGCCAACTTTCTCAAGTCAGAGTTCAACTGACCAGGGAATCTGAGGCAGCAGGTAACTCCAGACATAACAGCTGACACCAAGTGGTTTAAGTCTCCGAAGGTTGGAGTGGTCAACTTCAGGGTACGGAAGCAGATGTCGTACAGAGCCTCGTTGTCAATCATCACACACTCGTCGGCGTTCTCAACCAACTGATGGATAGAAAGGGTGGCGTTGTACGGCTCAACAACGGTGTCGGACACCTTTGGTGACGGAATAACAGAGAAGGTAAGCATCATTCTGTCTGGGTACTCCTCTCTCAATTTTGAGATCAAAAGAGTTCCCATACCGGATCCGGTACCTCCTCCAAGAGAGTGAGCCAACTGGAATCCCTGAAGGCAGTCACAGCTCTCAGCCTCCTTTCTGCAGACGTCGAGAACGCTGTCGATAAGTTCAGCTCCCTCAGTGTAGTGACCCTTGGCCCAGTTGTTACCGGCTCCGGTCTGTCCGAAGACGAAGTTGTCAGGACGGAAGATCTGTCCGTATGGTCCAGCTCTAACGGAGTCCATGGTACCTGGTTCAAGGTCCATTAGGACAGCTCTTGGGACGTATCTTCCTCCAGTGGCCTCGTTGAAGTAGACGTTGATACGCTCCAACTGAAGGTCGGAGTCTCCCTGGTAGGTACCAGTTGGGTCAACTCCGTGCTCATCAGATACGACTTCCCAGAACTTTGAACCGATCTGGTTACCGCACTGACCGGCCTGGATGGAAACGATTTCTCTCATTTTATAAAATGTGAATAGTCTACCGAAAGAGGGAAGAGTTTTAATATAAACAGTAACAGGCTTCTTGTAAATTATTAAATCGAAAAACCCGGCACCACCATCCCATGCGACATCTACCACCTGTGAAGTAATGATATTAAAACAATAATTATATCCTTTACTTTACTTTTGTATAGAAGGTGACAAGGACTGAGAAAGTACTTCAGCTAGCCAACACAAATAGTGATGGCTGACGGTATGTAGTGAGAGAGGGAAAGTTTTCATTGCTTTGATGAAAGCAAGTACAGTTAAGAAATTATTTTAGAAAAAGAAAAAAGAGAATGAGAGATTTTATTTTAAAGGAAATATCATCAGCAACGGAAAATTATTTAAATCTTCCAACTGATTTACTATCTGGTCTCGCGACTGCAGTGAACTTCTTCATCCTAACTGACTTAACACGATCCGCTGTTGGAGTAGCGAGTGTTGTACTCTTTAAAGTGTTTTGACGAACAGACATACTGACAGGCTCAAGAACACGAACTCTTTTCGGAATAGGCATTGGAGTGCTAGAGGTTGTGTGTAAAGATGATTTTTGACTAAAAAGTGAAATAGGTCTGCAAGGTAACGAAGACCCATCATCACCACGACCACCACCACTGTTGTTAATCAGAGAAACAATCGATCTGCTGCAATCAAAAGAAACAGTTTCTGTTATCGGTGTTGCCATGAGAACTTTCTCAGTAGTCTGGATCAGCATATCCCTCACACGTTGATCAGATGTTATGTTAGTATCATTTATTGCAGACAAACTCGATAACATTTCTAAGCTAGCGACTTCACTACAACACATAGTTCTACCTGATTCCTCACCAATGATAATGTAAGTCTTTTCTATGAGACATTTCATTTGTGTTGACAAATCATAATAAGACTTAACAATTAACCCTTCACCATTATTACTCAAAAGAGTACTGACGATATTAAAAAGGTCGGAAGACGACCCTTCTGATGATGATGTTGGAGACATAATATGAGACGTTCCGTAGACGACCCCTTGAGGTACGTTTAGTAATTTAATCCGACTACTGGCTGTCCAGTTAATTGAATTCAGAGGATGAGATTGAAGTTGCTGTTTAATAAAAAAAACTTCCGTTCCAACAGAAAGACCAATCCCAGTTTGATCAACCGTCAGACGTTTTCCACTACATCTACACATCAGTGGGTTAATCACACCTTGACCAATTAATGGTATTTGATGGCAACTACAAACAGATACTTCCTTAACAGATGGCTCCACTACATTGGTATATGTCATTGGTATAGAGATACCCAATGATGAGGTTTGATCTCCCAAAGAAAGATTAATAATCGGAAATTGATTTCTTGTCGACAACAACTCCGATAACGACGATGACAACACTGATAACAACCCTTTACTAAATGAAGGGCTTTGAATTATTTGAATGAAATTCCTTAACAGTTGCAACCGCTGACCCGGTTTTGAACAGGTCTGAACAACATGTGTGAATGACACATTCTGATGACTACTTGTGTTGATTAGATTTTTTATTCTCTGATGGCTATCAACTGGCCACAATAAAGAAGATATAATCACTACTTTACAACCAGGTGATGCCTCTTTCTGAACAAGTTCTAAGGAATTTTCAATTAAATTATCAAACACAGTAACATCGTGAGTCTGATTCAAAGGACATCCATCATTGACCTGAATGTCATTTATTTTTATAAAAATTTGTTTTAGCCTTTGAGGATCGTCGGTGTGAATTTCTACTTCGCTTCGTTCTTTAATTGTGATTAAACCGATTTTTACGTCTTTGGAACTACAAATCCTCAACAACAGAGGTTTTATGACGAAGCATAAATTGCTTTTCATGTAAGTAAAAAGTTCGGGTTCCAGTGTGTAGTATCGGAGGTCGACTATGAAGATCACACAGCGAGAGGTTTCATCCATTTTATGTTAACTGTTTGAAAGGGAAAAAAAATTGAGCCTTTTTGATCTTGTTTGGTAATTCCTGTGAGGGGAGAGAAAAACACTTTGGATTTTTTTTTTTCCAGTCGCTTCATGCAGGTAGTATCAAACGGTCGACCACCTCATCTGTTTTCTTTATTCTGCAAGAAACATAGCTATCAACTTCATCATGTTTTTATTTCTTTTTTTAAAATCGCTGTTTTAAAAAACCACAAAATAAACCACTATATCTCAAATCTCGCTCATTATCACAAACAAAACAACGGGTACAGGTACATAGAAGTGAATTCCCACTTCTAACTACAGAATCTGTCACCCCGCAGAAGAGGGATGACACACAGATTGTGAATACAAATTATACAAAGCATTATAGAGAGGAAAAGAGTGTTCTTATTTTTTTTTTTTATTATTTTTTTTTTCCTACCATACCTTACAAACAGCTAACAGATTAAAGTACTTGTCTTTGAATATTAGTTTCTGTTTGGTGTCGAACTTCTTTCTTTAATCTTCGGAGGAGAAGGAGAACGATTACCTAATCTTGGTGATAGTTGGACTGTGACAGTTCTTCTTCCTTCAGGTTTCCTTGATGACCAACCCATAGTAACCATAACTGCTTTGTTTATATTAGTGCCATCTACTTCTCGTATTAATCGAAATGACATAACATGTTGATGACCTTGTTGAGGAGGATCAATCTCTGACATCACATCTCTGAAGGCAGCTCGAGTACGAACAGCAACTCCAGCGACTTCAGTTAAGACGTCGCCAGGTAGAACACCTGCTTTTGCTGCAGGTCCTCCTTCAATAACAGACACAACCCAAACTCCTGGGATCTTGTAAGGCGCTCCTTCACCAAGTTCCATTCCCACTACTGGGTATCCCTGTCGTGAAGGTGATCCTGCGGGTGGTTTTCGTTGGAGTTCTTCATTGCGGGACTTCTCCTCCATCAAACACCTGATTGCTTCAGCTAGCTGACTTCGTAAGTCGTTTAATGTGCCGTCGTACTCTCCTTCTCGTTGTTTTAAGTTGGCGATCTCTTGGCGAGATTCAAACAGAGCAGCTTCTAAGATTCTCCTCTCTTCATCAACAACAGGAAGTCTGCTGTCGTTGTCTAACATTGCGATCAGAGTTTGTTCAATTGATGATTTCTCATTGTCGAGGTCTGCGATGTGGTTTAGTGACTTTTGGATATTCTCACGTTCAGATTCCAGTTTTGAATCGATCTCAAGTAACCTTCTCTGTAACTCTGCCCTGTCACCTCTAATAGGAGACGGATGAATAATAATTGGTTCTGGTTCTGGAATTGCTTCGGTCTGAACAGCAGTTGTCTTTGGCGATGGTGGTGGTGGAGGCTGAACTTTCTGTTCCCGCACCTGCTGCGGTGGGGTTGGCGGTACAGCAACAGGTTCAATCACTTCTACATGTGGTGGAGCTAATGGACTTTTGTATGCTGGTGCTCTGACAGGTGATCGCGATCTCGAGTATGACCTCGGAGGTGATACTCTCTTTGATGCCCCTCCACCTCCTTGCATAACAGTTCTGAGAGCTTGGCGATAAGCTTCAGCTGTCAGGTCAAATTGCATACTAGACTTCTGTTCAGATGGAGACAAGATCCCCAACGAATTGGGAGACACGCTGACATGTCGGTACGGTTCACCCCTTGGAAGTGGAGAAGTACTTCTTGGGTTGTACATCTTTATTAGGAAAGAGAATCTATGAATGAAGAGATTGAATGTTTGAGTAATCTTGAGTAATAAAGGTTTTGACTAATCTTATCCAACGAATTGTTTAAAACCCACAATGAAAGAATAGTAATTCGTCACATCAAATTAACTTATTCACTTGAGTCCTTGAGACTGAAGTACACAAAAACTCGTAATAATCACAATAACTGTATAAGCAGGTATCGTTAATATTAATATAGAAAAGTGAGAATAAAAAGTAGAGATAAGTAAAAGAAAAGTATCTACAGTTCCCCAACATCAAAGGGTAATAGAATATATAGTTTCAGACCTTAATCTTATACTACTTGTCCCTTTTTAGTCCTTCATCAGTAAGCTCTAAGGGACTTCATTCTATGTTGAAGTTGCTATCGTATAAGTAGGTTAGTCAAGTGTAGTTAGTTTGGTGATCTCAAAAAGTTATTTTAAAAACTAAGAGAAATAATTTAAGCTAGAGTTAGAGGTGCAAAGGGGATTAATAAATATAATCAAACAGATTAGGAGAGAGACACAAATGTGATCCCACCGATTATTTCAATAGGAGAGGTTTTTGGTTGTGAAAAAAATGAACTGTAATCGATCACAGTTCAACAAAGAGAGCTTCACGTGAACTACTACTTACTATTTATCCCTATCGAGGAATGAGTCGTACGTCACTCGGTCTACTAACATGTTATTCTCAGGGAGGAGAAATAAATTATCATCGCCTCGCTTCCAGTTCTCTCCCAGTATTATATTCGCTTCATTTCGGACTCGACTCAGTTTTGTTCCGTAGGCGAAATCATACTGAAAGGCACCCCCGAATGAAAGGGGTACGATGGGTATTAACGAAGCAGGGTTTCTTTTCTTTAAAAAAGTGACCACACCAATAGTTACAACTGTAGTTGCTAAGGCAGCGTACCACTTTAGATTATCGCGAGCTCGAGCGATTTCAACAGCCATCATCAGCTCACGTTGTCTCATTGCGAGCTGCATCTGACTTCTTAACATCTCATCCTTAGCGTCACTCATGGATGACTTAACGAGTCCCATTGGAGGATTGTTTTGTTTTGTTTTTTCTGGAGTGAATTGATTATTTTAGTATTTCTTGTAGTCAAAAAAACCAAAACGAAAGTGTAGTTGCCCAAAATAGGATAGGAAGAAGGCAACATAAGTTAAGCAAGACAGTAAACATTCTTAAGCAGGACTGCTTCCAAGTATCGTAGACGAGAATAGTTTATCGAAGTCCTGTACGGCTGCGTCCTTTGTTGGTAACACTAACGGATCCTTAGAAAGGATTTTTTTAAAGAACTCCTCGAGAATTATTAGTTTAGGACTTCCTTCACTTCCTTCACAAGATCGTTTTCTGTGAGCGAGTGATGAGAGGTTTTCATAAAGAGAATGATCAATAACTGAGGCACGAACTCTATCATCAAACAAGAACGGAGGTACACTTTTACGAGAATACAAATAACACAATCCAAGAACTGGATACGCTACGTACAAATAATTAGCAGGATGAACAGTCTCTCTCTCACAACAGAATCTTGTGTAGTTAGCTGAGGCATTAGCGTGAAGACAATACGCGTATTGTCTGCTGCTGAAGTGTGATTCCAGGAGGTGTTTTGCTTTTGATACGAACACCTCATCAACAACAATAGATAATGGCGATAGTAAGGCGTCAATTGTTTCAGAGTTTGAGGATCGCAGGAGGGTTAGAAATCTTTTTAAATCCCAATATAAATATTCAAATAAAACATCATCCTCAGTGAGACTCTTCTTTCCTCCATTCTCCAGAGATGTCATACCATCGATTGTCAGGTATTTGTTAATATCTGGTTGCCATACGACACGAATATCATAATCACTCCTTGAGTTCTCGAGTCCTTTGATTCTGCTGCCCACAATAACGGCAAGTAGTACTCTACCTCCGTTTTCTAAACAATAATCTTCAATGTGTCGACGGATAACGTCTCTCACTGATGGAGATGGATCGTTGTATTGCGACATTTGTTTGTTAAACTACAATAAATAAAAAATTTAAAAAAAAAACTGCTCAAACGTGTCAGAACTAACAAACAAACATAAAACTGATGGTGGTAAACCTGTCTGAGATGTGGATTTTGTTGTTTTTTTTTAATAATTTATACAAAAGTCACTCATGAGGAACATCACAAAATCTATTTTTTTCTAAATTAAAAAAAAAAAAAAAAAAAACTTACTTAACGGTGTCAGTGTTTTCTATATCTAATGTGGTGAGAGTCTGTCAAAAGGTAGTGTTGAACACTTTTTGTTGTTTAATTATAATGAGACAACAATGCGGAATCTGAAACCGTCACAGTCTGCATTGGAGCTGGATCACCTCGTCCTATTTGAACGAGGGGGGCAGTTGCAGTACATCCTGACGGATCAAAATTGTAAATGGGATCAAAATGAAGTGACTCCATTATTGGATTAGTTGGTTTTAAGAATCTGGCAGTCGTTCCTTTCTTCTGATTGTCGAAAACAAAACTAAAAGTAACTGTAGTTGATAATTCCTTATACGATCTCGGAATGAAATAATACGGACGCGTACTCGGTCGCAGAGTCACTCGCAAAACTGTATCACGACCCTTCCAAAATGTTCCATTATAACTCGAATGAAGTAACGACCATGCATTTGTTGGTAGTTGCCCAACTACAGAAGTGCTAAAAGCACTGTGTTCATCTTCTGGATCACCCGTTCCACGATTATCAGATTGGTGAATAGAAACTATTAAAGTTGTTTCGTACGCAACTTCTAAAGCAATCATCGTGTCTGGTAGACCTGAATTAAACTTAACCTGAGCTCTAAAGGATACTTGACCACTCTTCGCATAACAGACACCACCACTATCAAATAATTGATTTAGTTCATCTTTATGAACAGAGATGGTCCCTTCATCGTTATTTGGAGTGTTCCAAAGTTCAGTATTTCCCCAACAGTTTCTAATTTTACACAAATTATAAGTAAGGTCAATTCCGACTATGAGATAAGAATATCCAGTGACCAAACCAATCTTTCTGTAATGAGAAACTAACGCATCCTCATGGTCGTTACCTTCAGGTGGGAGACTAGGATCTACTCCAGGTGTTGTCACAACCACCAGGTAGCCAGATTGAATGTTCTCTGTTAACTCTTTCCAAGAGTCTTCACTGTTCTTCCAATTGTAATAATTGCAACCACAACCTGTTAGGTCTGTTAATGCGTGAAATACATCACCTCCACCCTTCAGACTGCTGTACGACCCAAACAACTTCGCAAACGCCTTTTGTATTATCGAAGGCCACAACGCACCCCCTTGAGATAACGATCTAGCGAATGCTGGTCCCAAAGGACTTGCAGGTAACCAATCGTCAACAATAATATTATTCCACCAACCAGATGAACACAATCGAAGCCTATAAACACCTGATTGATGATCTTGTTGTTGTGTTGTTTGTGATGATGGTGTGTAAGATGATTCGAATATTGTTAATATTTTATGAGAGTCTTCAGCGAGGATAGCCATCGCTGACAAGAGCCAACTATTCTCAAGAAGTCCACAATCAATATCAGTCGGTTCGATTGCTGTGGTAAACAATCCAACAGGAATATTCCTACTTGATAAAGCATCAGTCATTCGTATCCAAGGTCTACTTGTAACACTTTCTTCAAAGACTCTACTAATAGAAGTCTGTGAAGGTGTGAAGACAGGGTCAACAAACGGAACACCTTTCGCAGCACAAATATCAGCGACTGCTAAACAGTTCTCAGCATCAACATTACTCTTTGCGCAATGTGATCTTACTCTTGTTGATGATATGCTTAGTTTTTCATCTAAATTCTTTCTGTAAGATTCCAAACATGATGATGATGCGAAACCATATCTCATATTCATTGAATAGCCATTTAACACACCTCTCACAAGACACTTCGTACAGCCGGGATAAACTGTCATTGTGTATGAGAGGTTGTGTTCTCCTACAATAGCGTCTTCACTTCCAGGAACTACGTAGCTGCCTTCAAGAAAGGTATACTCAAGGGTAAATTGCATATCTCTAGTTCCGTTAAAAAATGATAATTCAGATTCACCATTATCCAGTTCCGTGTATATTTTATAGACTCTTCCTCCTAACAGCATTGGTTCCATTTTCGTATTGGAGGTGTACAACTTTGGAATGGCTACTCCAATAACCAAACGTGAGTCAAATTGAGTTCCCTTTGGAGCCCAAGCATCCCCAGCTAGTAGGGCAATTCTCTGTATCTTTGTTGGAAACTTTTTAAGTGAAAGCTCTGAATGAATTATTCTCGAAGGGGATTGAACTTGTGGTGGTGGTTCTGATGTGATTGCTTTTAATGGTCGATGATATGTCGTATCGTGTACTGGTGGACTCTCATGGATAATCTGTTGACTTAGCATTGGAGTGATAGTACCAGAAGTATTTAATATTGGTTGTCTACTTGGTGTAGTTGGTTGTCTGTTTGGGGTCGTTGGTTGTTTTAGTTCAGGACTGCTCTCAGTTCCTTCAAATCTGGAAGCTGTTGTTGAGGAACCAAGCTGACCTTTAAAACCTTCAATTCTTATTTTTTCATCATGAGATTGGATCTTAAGTTTCTCAGCATACGACTCGACTAACGATAACAACGATCTCGCTGCTTGAAAACTAACAGCCTGAGCCTCTCTAGCTAGTGCTAGTTCATCAGCTAAATTACAATTAGCTTCGTGAAGCATTGCATTCTCTCGGAGGAGTTCTCGAACGTCAACGTCCATCCTGTCAACACCCATTAGTGAGGTGCTGAAAATGATTAAATAAAATTATAAACCACGTAGACTCACTTCATCATCATCTAGAACATAGGTAGTGTTACAGTCAATTAACAAAAAAAAAAAAAAAAAAAAATGAAAAAACCATTTCAGAGTAGCCTTATATTTCGTTGAACGAAGACAGAAATCCCGTTGCACCGGAGGGGGAAATATGACCATAAGAAATAACTGCTTTCAATCTGAATAGTTTCACCATAGTACAACAAACAAAAACAGAACCAAATAAATAAATAAATAAATAAATAAATAAATAAATAATATTACAGGGTCTTCTTACTCATTCTTGTGAGCAGGTAATGAGACTATCGAAGGTGTCTCCACGGAGTCTAATGTTGAGGAAATAGATCCTGTGCACTCTCCTAAATTCTTAAATACAGATCGTAATTGAAATAATAAAGTGTTATTATCATTCGTGAGTTTTAAAATAGTAGACTGAGACTGCTTTTGATATTCGAGAAGGGCTAATCGACTTTCTTCAGCTGATCGTTTTGCTTCTATTAGTGAAGAATCAGTTTTTAAATATGCTATTTCTTTTAAGAGGTTTTGAATTTCTTTCTCACCATTCTGAACTGCTACAAGTGATTTATTTACGACAGCGTCCACTTCTTCTTCTTGTGAATTAAAATCAGCGACTTGTTGTTTTAGATTATTGTTTTCATTATGAAGAATGGTCATTGCTTCAGTGAGAGTAGCAATCTTTTGTTTTAGTTGTTTGTTTTCTGTTGAGATTCGATCTGGATCATCGACTTTTGATTCAGATAGAGCTCTCCTTAACTTCATAACCTCCTCCTTGTCTCTGAGGGAATCAAAATGTTTAGACATACAGTTCTTTATCAAACTAACAGTCGGATCATCACCGACATTCACAACAGGACTTAATGATCTATTCTGGTCAACAGACACAGCTCTAATCTGTGGAGACTCTGAATGAGATCTCATGCTATTCGGTGATCCAGGTGAAGAAAGAGCCTGTACTGCAAGACCATCACCAAACCTCTTCAAAGAAGCATATTGTGACATGTTGTTAACTAAACAACTCTGAGAGAGTTCATATTTTTAAATACGTTAACAACATCACAAGAAGCTCACAATAAATCAAATAATTGTTAAGAAGATAAATCTATAAGACATCGTTGCGTGTGAGGCTATAAAAGAAGAAGAAGGGTTACTCAAAGGGGTAGTACAATTTACGATATAATTTGGTGTAAGTAGCAATCTTTATAAGCTACATTACAGAACAACAAAGTACATCATTTCTGGATGGTTTTTGTTTTTCGATATTTGGGATTGATTGTTCTTCTTCTCCGTCTCCGTCATCTTCTTCTTCATTTTCTGAAACAGTTTTTCGAATGTCTTTGTGAGAAACTACGCTGAAATAAGTATTATATCCAAAGGCAACAACTCTGGTTATCACTAGTTGCCCAACTATGTTCGTTGGAAATAATACGAAAGCAGCTAAATTACCAACCGGCTTCACCGCATATCCAACAAGCTGAGCTTCCCAATAATCCTGATACAGCTTTTGTTTAACATCTAACCATGACCATGTTCTGGTAAATTGAACTGCTGCCATGGCCCCAGCGTTAACGATTGGGGATAGTAAGAGTTGGTTAAAACAGGTTTTTTCTAAGGCTGTTTTAAGTGTGGTATCATCAGCGAAGATACTTCTAATCAGATAAAGTCTAAAGAATTGAGACATTCCAACAAAGACAGTTCCAGTTGCAATATAATAACCAGTTCTCTCCCAGTTGTATTGCGAAGAAGGTTTTTCTTCGATGACAGTCTGGGCTACCATGTCTGAACCAAGTGAGAATACAGCATTTATAATTAAAAACCTACCCAGCAGTACAACAGTTGCTAACTCTGTTTCTTCCAAAAGATCTTCAGGAAGGAGATCGAACTCCAAATCATCAGGAGACATAGCAACCTCTGGCTGCATGAGGCTGAGATACAATAACTCCGCCTCCATTTTCATTGTTCTTTTTTGAACGTGTAAATAATTTCTGTTTTAAAAAAAAAGAATAAGTTTTTTTTTTTTTTTTTTCTTTTTTCCAGTTAAGTCGTACAATACCTTCCTCTCCAGGCCTCCATAAAAGCCATCATCCTGATAATCACAAGGTGTGTGGCTTCCCATCAGTAGATACAAACGAAAGGGAAAGGAACTGATAATCAAAAAAAAAAAAAAAAACGACAACAAAACATCTATACGAGATCAGTTGTCACCATAATATCGAAGGACTTCGACCTTCTTGGTGTAAGGTAATAAGGTTGCTCTTGATACCCCTCAAGGACAAAAAAAAAATGCTCGTTTCGGAATGTTGGAAGTCCGTTAAACCAACAAAAAAAAAAAAAAAAAAGAACCGAACCCAACACCGTCTTAAATCTTTTTTTTTTTGATTCCCTCAAAAGATGGTTCCCTCTATCAATATGCTCCATTTAGTTTGATGCACCACAGTTTATGGTAGTGAACATCACTAAATTATAAAAAAGAAATATATTTATTTTTTGACATGGGTCATAGTCACTTAAGACAAGTCAATAAAATAAAATAACTGTCCTCAGACTATGAAATCGTTAGAATTGAAACGAAATTATTTATTTATCGAAATCAGTGAAGTTTAACCCAACCACTGGGGAAAATAATTAGCAGTAAACGCTTATGCGTTCACAAAAGATCCAGTGTTTTTTTAATAATATTATTATTGGGCCGCAAGGAGTGTACTTTTATTCGTCCAATTGATATCGATCTTTGAACACACCCAGTTTAAAAATTTTCAAAGGAAAAGCAATACTTTTATTTATTTTTTATTTATTTTTTCTTCTTGCCTTTGATCTCTAAGACAACAATTATCTTCTCACAACAAAAGAGAGATTTAATTATAAAAGGGAAAGGGGAAGATGGATAGGGCAATCCGCAATTATTAAAAAAAGGAGGATTCGTTGATACATTTTTTAGAGGCCTCTCACTGAAAAGAAACTGTGTTGAGGGGGAAATTTTTCTGCTGTTTTTTTTTTTTTTTTTTTTTTGTGACCAATGACAGGAAAATGAATACTACTTTTTTTAAAAAAAATAATAATAATTAACGCAACGAAAAGAAAATGATTATTGTGATTTATTAGTCTGCAAAAAAAAAAAAAAGAGGAAAAAAAAAAGAATTTATTTTTGCCCTATGATTATTAGCTATAAAACAGGTTTTTTAAATGGCAATGAAGTCTGGTGCCAGTGAAGCAAGAAAATATAGTATGCTAAAAAAAAAAGGAAATATAGAAAAGTTTTACGCAAGGCGAGGAAAACAATCACGTTTTTTTTTTTTTTTTTTTTTTTTTTCTGTATCAAACAAGGAGACAGGGAAAAACCAAAAAAAAAAAAAAAAAAAAAAAAAAAAAAAACACAGAAAAAAAGATACAAAAAAATAAACCTTAACTTACGCTAATTTAACATCCAACACAATAAAAATTTAGTACCCGATTTCGAGTACTAAATTTCCAAGAGAAACTCGCTGGAGGAGACAATCGTGAGCTGGCAAAAATTATGGCAAAAATAATACCACTTCTTCGCCAACAAAAAAAAAAAAAAAATATATATGAGGACGTGCCAAAAGTAGGGCCTATTTTGTACCACGGGTAACTGCCGGCCTCTAAATCTTGGTCTGAGCACTTTTTTGGCCCACTCTGTATATTAGAAAACTCAATTCCGGGTCTGGGATACAACTTTACTTGTCACCAGTTCAAAAATTCTGCAATTTTTAGGGGAAATTGACTGTATTACACTGTAAGATGCTTGTGCACAGTTGAGACCAATTTGTAAGGTAGTAGTAGGAGAGTGTCACTCGCTTGAATCACAGCTTCACAAATAACAATGATAATTAAGGATACTCTAGAACGAGAGCCACTGTGACGGGCATTTCGGCAGCATATCAAATGTCATCCAGACCTCATCGAGAGTGGGCACCGGTGCGTACCCTCACCGAGGTGGCAGGCGTACTCCGAACGCTCAGCGACACAACACTTGTATTCCTCTTCTTTGAAGAGCAAGAAGTGAGTGTGCAGAACCTCCGCATCCCAGCCGTAACCAGCATCCCCACCTACCGAAAGGATACTTCAGGTCAGATATATATCACAGCTTTCTCTGACGAAAACCAGCAATTTGCACTTGACGGAGGTAAGGCTACTTTGCTACTGAACCACAAGCCCAAAATATCAGATAAGCTTCCCCTTACTAGAGCTGAGAAGAGCACTATTGGATCTACACCCCTTGACACAACCGCGGACAACAACAAGTTTGCAGAGATAGAGCACAGTCAGCATATCGATTCCCTGAAGAATAAACGAGCAAGAAAAGAAGCCTTCTTTGAAAGGTTAGACAGGGAGCACACCATCCAACAACGAGCCTGCAAACGGAAAAGTGCCCCTGAGAAGCCTGTTAGAAAGAAGCGCCAATGCAGCCAGTGCAGCTCTCTTACTCATGATCTCCGAAATTGTCCAGACCGTCGTTCTGAACCCGAAAGCTCTGATTCAAGTAGCAGTGTAACCCCTTAAAAAACGTAAGTGTGTACAACATTATTAGTAAGTTAGTGTAGGTGCAGAATGCACACGAATGATCAATATCAGTCCATCAATCCTCTTAGCTTCGCTGCTTGTGCCAAAACTTACGTATTAATTTTGTCATGCAGTTTCTAAATTCATCGGATGGGGATGGGTCTGCTTGCCCAGGATATGGAGTTCGACAGCCACGGGGAACAATGCATCTAATTACAGAGGTCTGATATGTGAAGTAAACCTGCCCCCTGTGTGTGTACTGCATAACACAGTAATACAGTCAATTTCCCCTAAAAATTGCAGAATTTTTGAACTGGTGACAAGTAAAGTTGTATCCCAGACCCGGAATTGAGTTTTCTAATATACAGAGTGGGCCAAAAAAGTGCTCAGACCAAGATTTAGAGGCCGGCAGTTACCCGTGGTACAAAATGGTACCCTACTTTTGGCATCCTCTCATATATAAATATCAAATAAATAATATGTGCAAAAAAAAGATCCGTTTGTTGCTCGAAACCATAATAACTACAATTATTTTAGAAATCAAAAAAGTTACGAAATTTCTTGCGTATCTTGCCTTTTTAGAAAAAAACAAAGACCAATAAATGAACGAAAAAATAAAAATCGCGCGAAGATTTTATTCAAAAGTAAAGAAAAAAAAAAAATAACAGAAATTTTCAAACCAAGTTATTGATGCTTATTTATGTAAGGCAGATTTTAGATCTTGTTTTGTGCACGAAAAACAATCACAGGAAAAGAACCATCCAGATAAAGCCTATATATTCTGTTGAATACCGACAAAAATCCAGTCGCACGGGAAAAATAAATCATGATCATCAGAAATAAACGGCTTTTCAATCTGAATAGTTTCTTTCTCCGACTTCAAAAAAAAAAAAAAAAAAAAAAAATGAATTCAAACAGCAAACCGTTTGACAAGAAAATCCTGAGATAATTCAACTCTTCTGCATCTTTCGATTAAACGCTCCAAAGTATGCTGTAGTGGTATTCGAATGGGAGAGTTTAATCTAAGATACAGAAGAGTAATTACGAGATCTCAACAACCATATTTAGGGATTACGGTTATAATCTACTTCAAGACTTTAAAAAAGAATCGACACCTCTCTAAATAATTCTCACAACGTTGTTTTTGTTTGTGCGCAACCAGAAACAAACCTATAAAGTAAGAGTCGTGTTAACCAACACTTCTCTTTCGCTTGTTCTGCAACATCTGTCTCACCGTTGGGTCACTGTATAGCCATATGAAATTAATCATTTTGATGAACATAACAAGACATTCAGAAGACAAATTCAAAAGATAAACAAAACAACATTGCAACTATCAGGGTTTACCTAACCGACTCGTGTCGGTAATCTTTTTTATCATCTTTTCGGCCGTAAAGACTACTAGATATTTTAAAAAAAATGATATAAATAACAAAGTAGAGAGAAAAAAGAATAAATAAACAGGTAGCCCTTTTGGTGTCGCGTCGATTTCCCTTTCAGCACTTTTTTTGCAGCATAATTTTGATTGCCGCCAGCTGTAAAGGGTACAAACACACACGAAGCCAATAATTTATTGAAGAAAAAATTAAAAAAACAACCAGCACATTCAAATCAAAAAAAAAAAAAAAAGGGAGATTTTGCTTCTCCCAAACAACGTTAGTTAGTTATTTATATAATCCAACGTTACGTATATTATGAGTGCTCTAGGAGGGTAACTCACAACGTTAATGGTCGTTGCATGCCGAATTCGATAATTACAATAAAAAAAGTAATTCGAAAACTACATATGTGCTGCACTTCTTTTTTTTTCTTTTTCTTTTTCTTTTTCAGTAAAAATACAATCACAGATTCGGTGACCATATCGAAAGGAGCAAAAAAAAAAAAAAAAAAAACGCCATCGCTTCATTCCAACTTTTAATAATGCCATAACTGTGCGGTTTATTTGATGATGAACGTGAGATTCACTATCTGATGAATTAGTTTGTTATGAGACTAACTCACAGCAACAGAGGACTCAATCTATAACCGTTTCGGAAGACGCAGCAGGGATTGTTTATTTATTTATTTACGAAGCCTAGGAAGCCAAAAGCCAGGAAAAAGCTCAAACAGGGAAACAGTTATATCGCTTCCAACAACCGTGAGACTCTCACAGACGATAAGAGACGTAGAATAACCTGGAACAAATGACTACTTAAACCCACCGCCCGCGCGAGCAGACTGTTAGAGATGGCTGATAACGCCAATTTTCGTCAAAAGAGAGGGAGAACACGCTCATCAGAATTACCATCAGCTGAATGATTGTAATATAATTTAGTTAATACGATTCCTTTCAACAGACTACAATATTCATAATCATGTTAGTGTTGAAAAGTTATTTTGAGGTTTTTTTTTTTTTTTTTTTTTTTTTGCAAATCGCTAACATCAAGAAACCTAATCAATGAGAATATTAGATAAAGAGATAGCAAAGTTCAGTTCTCTCACAACATGTCCTGAAATGAGATTACAATAGAAGTTAGTTAGCAAGTCCAACGAACACCAGTAGATTGCCAATGAGAATCAGGTATCACCAGCACTGCGGTAGACTTGATGCATACTACATCTAAGTCAGAAGGGTTTTTTTTAAAAATACCAAGCATGCGATAATTTTTGTCTGCATGAAAAAAGGCAACCCAGATGAGAATAAGAAAAGGTACGCAGATTAGAACACAAAAAATGTTTGCTTTTAGAAAAAGAAAAAAAAAAAAAGGGGGAAATTTGATATTAGAAAAAAAAGGAGAAAAAGGAGATGCTGGTTTCTACAATAGCAATGTTTTCCTTTCAGTCAACAAACTTTTTGAGAAAAATAGAAATACCATTTTGAACTTTTACCTTTGACCGTTTAGTTTAGTAGTCTGAGTAGAATAAATAAAAACGAAATGGAGAAAAATGCGAACGGTTAGGGCCGTGTGTTCGCCAGTTTTGCTTCGCCTCCGTGTTTTACACAGGGGTGGCAACTTGGCTGAAATAGAGCTGCAGATATGTAGAAAAAAAAAAAAAAAAAAAAAAAACGGAATAAAAAACAGATGCAAAGTCAAACTGCAAGAAAATGGCCGACGAGATACCACGCAGCCGTAGGACTGTTAAAAACACACTCTCTCTCTCTCTCTCTCTCTTTCCTTCTACGGAATAAATAAGTATTTTACAATGCATACGAGCCGTTCAAGAGTCTCAACTGTGCAAGGTTTAACCTGTTTTCATTCTTATAGAATTCAAGGACGTCTAACTGTGAGAACAGATAGTTTTTTCAAGGATTATGTCATAAGGGTGTTTTTTAGACAAAGCTTGAAGCATGTCATCAAGCCAACGACTAAGGGGTGCATCACGTCAGGTCTCCCGATGTCACCCAGTCTAAGACTGAAATGCTATTTTACGAAATAATTATCCTTGTCACCCATTCTCAATCTCTCAGTGTTGTTTTATTAATAGACTCGTTATAAACACCACGTAGTTGGCGGTACTGCAAAAATTCAAGGAAAGAAAAATCTTTTTTTTTTTTTAAAGAAGAAAGAATAATCACACAAACCAGAAAAAATAGAAAAGACAAGCCTCCCCAACCAACACAACACAATTACTGATAGCCAACTGGTGCCAGGAGGTTTACGTGTGTTATCCTTTCCTCTCTTACAATACGATTGTTATATAATAGAAGGGTAAAAAGAAGAAATGACAAGATACGTGTGAAGGACTGCAGATCTTGGGTAGTAGAAACAAATACTCAAGTGGAAAACAATTATTGAATGCTGAGAAGTAGAAAAGGTTTGCTATTCTCTGTCAACAACTTTCCTTGTTAACAACACACAAAGGGAAAAAACTAATAATAATAATAATAAAAGTACGTATTTTTCTTCCGTTATTCGTGTTACCCAAATTGAATATTTCGATACACAATATTTTGATTGTTGTGGTCCACACGGCGTCTTTAAAGATATGTGAACGCCACGCCATGAACGTTGTAGGAGTAAACACTTTTAAATATTAAACCGTGTCACTAGATAAGTCAGGTACAGGGTTGGTAGTTTATTTTCAATGCAGCATGCTAGGCCTAAATAGCAATGGAATAATTTGCAATCATCGAGCTCTCTCCCCCCAGCTCTATCCCACAGCCAATCGGTAGCAACGACGGGCGGTGTGTACAAATTGCAGGGACGTGATGACTTGCGCCTACTAGGCATTCCTCATTCAAGGAGAATAATTGTAATCATCGATCCTCATCAAGACGCAAGTTAAAAAGGTTTCCCATCTTCTTTAAGATAGGTTAGCGGATTGGATGCTAATCAGTACGCCTGTTGTGTACCAACACGACCGTGACAGGAGGCACCCTGCATCTAAATCATACTTTTTAAAGACTACCAGTTTTCTCAGATAGAATGCTAGCATACAACGAAAAGTAAAAGAACCACCAGCATATGTTTTCTTCCCGACATGAAAAAAAAAGCAAAAAAAAAAAAGCAAAACAGTGAAGCTCTGCTTGATGCAGATGCAGAAAAAAAAAAAAAAAAAGGGGCTGCGATCATCACATGTTGCCTAACGATCTATTATATTTTAGTTATGGGTTATTTAAAATAAAATAAAATAAATCGACAGTTGTAGTGGGTTGTTCAGTTTAATATCAAAAAGGGTACGACAGATCACAAAACCGTAAATAGAAGACAGTTGGTATTTCTCTCTTATTTCCATTCGTTCACAGAACATTTGACACCTTTTTAGATCTCACTGCACAAATGGAAAGGGGAAAAAATGAAAAAGTCTGACGGTGAGGAAAAAAAAAACCATAAAGTGAGGAATTTGTTCTCTTTTAATTTTTCTATTCATTCACTTTGCAAAACGGCAGTATTAAAAAATGAGTTCATTAATTAGAATATGAGTTTATTATAAAAAAAAGTGCACTAAAATTTAAAAAAAAAAAAAAAAAAAAAAAAAAAAAAAATCATAAAAACACATTGTCTGCTATTGAGTTTATTAGTTGGCTAAATAAGTGGTAACAACACTACTTACACAACTACGATCTTTTTATCTTTCTTTATTCTGTAGCTTTTTTTTTTTTTTTTTTTTTTTTTTTTTATTTCTTCCACGAAAAACTGAAAAAAAAAAAGAGAAATAAAAAAAATTAAAAAAAAAAAAAAAGAAACAACTACACATCTCAATTACGTTAAAAAAAAACAGTTTCAACGAATCGCACACGAAATACAGAAATTTTGCGAAAAGCTGAAGGAAGAAAAAAAAAAGGAGTCACGTGAAACTTCCTGACGTTTGCTCACCATTAAAACGCATAAGAAAACAATAATTTTAAACAGAGCAGAGAATCAAGGAAATAGAAACTGAAGTCTGACAGAAAATAAAAAAAAACAATTTTTATTTTAAGTTCCCCCGTTTGTCATTTTTTGAACACCAGAAACCGGGAGAAAACCATTCAGATAAAACCTATATCTTTTGTTGAATCGCAGACAGTATTACTGGAGCATTGGGAAAATAGATAACATTCGAAACAAATAAATAAAACGGCTCTTAATCTGAATAGTTTCTTCCCCAACTTTCGTCGGTACAAAAAAAAAAAAGGGAGGGGGGAGGAAAAAACCGAAGAAAAAAAAATCGGCTTGCGGAGAAAAAAATAAAACAGAGCAGTTGCACGACTGTGATTTTGAACATAGAAATAGTAAATGGTGTGAAAAAAAAAGAGGGGAAAAAAAAATCGTTTTCTCTATTTTCCCCATGAGTGTAGAATTTCTTACTGGATTCGACTGAAGAAGGAAATAGAGAAAAAGAAAATACAGACGAAGATTGAATGGAGAATCAAATAACGCGATACTTGAAAAGGGGAAAAAAAAAGAAATATTTATTTTTTGTTTCAGCAAAGAACATTTGGATTTAAAGTTAAATAATAATTTTGGAATATAACAATACCTTCCCTCACATCAGAAAACCTTTTCAGTTTTTTTTTCTTTTTTTTTTTTTTTTTTTCGAAAGGTTGAGTGATAACAAAAGTAATCTCCTTACAAGTCATTCACGCATTCCACAGGCACAGCCGCTGGAAGACGAGATTGCAAAGCTTCAGATTGAGCGATGGCAGGAGGGCCAACAATACCGAAAACTGGATTGATGGCTGGATTACTATAAAGAAACGACGTATTCCTAGCCAAAGTTGACACATTTGGATCCGAAGGACAATAAGAGAGAATCGGTTCTGGAATCCTATTACTACAAACTGGAACTGACAATCTCCGACACGGAGGTAGAATTTTCGGAGATGACAACGACGTTTGAGGTTTCTTATACTCAGGTGTCGTCTGAAAAGAATAGTTAAACGATCCACGAAGGACATCATTCGATAATTTCTGTCCCAAACCAGGTGACACTAATCTCAATGGAGCACTCATAGATGTCGGAGGTGATGAAGGCTCAACTACTTCCTCCGAAGGGAGTTCACAAATTATTGATTCACATGATCGAAGTTCAACGTCTTCACCAACACTTTCAACAGAATCAGTTGAATCACGTCCTACACCACTTCGATACGTAATGTTAAAGGTTGCTCCATACAGCAGTAAATCGTAAACCATTTTTATTAATAAGAAGAACGTTGCGATGATGAAGATCCATCCTGCGGCGGCAAACAACTCGCCGGCCTCTTCAGTCGGTCTCAGGATACCAAATGTTAATATAATGACTGCGAGGAACAACGCCAACGACACTCCTTTACATAAAATATTATCAGGAATTCCAGAAAATGGAGAATAACGAACAGCTAAGATAAAGTAAATCAACAAAGACAGTGAAAGTGTAAAGTTTCTGATGTGACAAATCAGTTTATCTTTTGCTTCGTAGGCAGCCAAGGCTCCAACAAGTACGACGTGATATGCTTCAAATACGGACCACCATTGCATTCCATCACCCATCGGCTCGAATATAACTCCAAACTTTTCAACGAAAAACTGTTTTGTGCTCACCCACATATGAGTCCCAAACATAAATCTCCAACATTTGTTTGAAAGTTTCTTCCCAACTCCCTTCGGATCAGAGTATCTGGCAGCATAGAAGTTCCTGGCACGTAAGAGTCGCAGCCAGACAAAAAGCGGAACTGTAATTGATATCAAAAAAGAGACTAACGCGATTATTATCGTATGAGCTGGTCGATCACTAGGATGAAACATAATCTTAGCACTACTAAACGAGATGCCTTGTAATAAAAACATAGCAGGTACGTACACCATACCAGGATAGCGTAGATGGGCAAGGGTCGCTGATACTGGTGATTTGTTAAAGGTTTTTGATGTCCTAGTTAAATGATGAATGCTATGCTTAATACCGGCAACAATCCAAAATAAAGACGTAAAGGCCATTAGTAAACCAAAATTACAAATAATACTTCCTATCAAGTATCTTTCTCGTCCAGAACCAATTGAGAGTCCCAACGGGTGAAGTTCCCAAGGAAGGGGCGCACCATCATCCTCAGTCAGTCCTTCAATATCACAATTCAATTGCATGAGTACAGACATTTTACCTAGATGGGGAGTTCCAGAGACACTTCCTGCTGCTATGCCTGCCAGTATAGCAACAGCTGCTGTCGCTTTTGATATGTCTGCCTGAGCATCCATCAACGGTAAAGGAATTGTTTCTTTCTTTGGTATTATAAAGAA